>CM065374.1:25834854-26137179 GCA_033032245.1 Poecilia picta
GACTTGTTTTTCCATGTCTGTGTTCTGTTCTCTCAAATACTCAGTCAGTAGTAGATGGACGCTCATACTGAACCAGGTTTGCTGGACTTTTTCTAAAACAAGTCAGTTCTTTAAATTGTTCACCATGTGATTTATCATATAGTCAAAATCAGTGACTATGTTACACAAGTGTATGTTGTCTTCAATCGTGCCTTAAGATGTTATTTTTTTTTTTTTTTAAATCCTGCTGTATAAATGAAGTGTTTAATTGAACTGAACTCAGACTTGTTTTGGTAGTTGTTGGACTCCTCTTCTCTAGGTTTGCCCATGGATTCTCATTCTGTTTATATGTAAACGTCAGGCTTTTTATCTCATTGCAGCTTTTTTTCTGATGATCTATTTCTGTTGGCCTCATGAGGCCGGGGCTTTTGGTGGGCACTGGGGTGGATTTCAGCTTAATTCGAACAAAAACGTTTGTGTGTACATTTTGTGCGTGCCAGTCGGAGCTCTGAGCTTTCTGTTTTCCCAACAGCTTCACTCAGTTTACAGACACAAAGAACACTGCAACAAACTCCCTCGGCTACTGCCATCTCTGGGGTTTTCTTTTTCTGTATCTGTGAGACACACAGTGAACATTAGATCACTGTTTTTATGTGTAATTTCCTTCTGCTTGTCTCTGTGTGAGTGTGTTTATTATCTTGGGAATTTAGAGACTCTCCGACAGTCTGTCAGTCTCTGTTAATTTTTTTCTTCTTCATTTACAGATTAGATTTTTTTCTTTTCATTCTTTTTATTTGATGCTAATGCTTCCAATCTCAGAATGTCTTGTTATATAATTGTAGATGTCTAAAAACAAGCACACTATTTTCTTGTCAATAAATTTAGAAGAAAAAAAAGTGTTTTATAATTTTATCTCCTTTATGTGTGCTTAACTTTATGTTAATTTGTAACATTACAGGCAAAATAATTTTACAATAAGCATAGTGACGTTCTGAATACAATATGTGATGTGGGTAATTTAAGAAAAAAACATTTAATAGTCCTATGATAAAGAGAAAAAAATCACTATTGTGATTTAAATAATTAAAATATTTTATATTAAGCGTGTTACTTTATGGCACATGTTTTACAATGTTATTGTAATTGTGTTACAGTGAACTCACTTTCTCAGCAATAATGTTCCACAATGTCCAACTGATATTTTGTCCAAATACAAGTTTCTGCAGTTCAGCATCGATATGCTGCTCCAATACTAATTAAAGAAAGCTATTAAATACTCTGACAACATGAAACATGCAGATCTTTGTCAGTTGTTTCTAAAGATATGCCTGACTCCACATACACAGCTGCTGTCTTCAATAAACTCATGTGTTGCTGCTGCTGACATATTTTTATTAAATTCTAGGCTAACACTAGCATGTTCAGTTTTGGTTTTGGCATGACTCTATCTGACCATTAACAGATTTCAGTGTGGTTCTAACATATTGTGTACAGATAAAAGCTGGAGAAGAGCTAGTCTTTATGCTTCATGACTGCTGTTTCAGCAGGTCCCAGATCTCCCAGGGTTCCTGGGGCCCTGGGAGATCCCAGGAACAAGCAGGACTGATTCTTATTTCCATGGTCATCGAGTGAGAGGCAGGGTACCACCTGGACAAGTTGCCAGTCTGTCACAGGACAACACAGAGACACACAGGACAAACAACCATGCACACACACACCTAAGGAAAATTTATAGAGATCTATTAAGCAAATAGTCAAAAAGGAAACAAACACAACTCAAACTGGGACTTGAACCCAGGACCTTCTTGTTGCAATGCAACAGCTCTACCAAGTGCACCACTGTGCAGACCTTTAGATTTCCACTGGACTGCAGAGTCCAGTCCTATCAGACCCCATCAGACCCTCACACAGATTGTGTTGGCACTGAGCAGATTGCCTCCTTGAAAGCAACCGGGGATTGTCATATCCGTAATGACTTTTACTTGATAACAGCAATGGACAACGTCAAGATTCTGTACCTGCTTGTTAGTGAGGAAACAACTTTACCTCATCATGGGACCAGGAAACAGGCAGCATTGGTGGAATCCATCAAAGGAATAAAAAACAACTATCTGTTAAAGAAAACCAGCAAGAGTCCAATGATGAAAAAGATGACTCATCTCTGCACCAGCCCCTGTAGCCAATGAACCAATCAATGGCTGACTTCAACTAAAATGGAGTCACAACTGACAGGGTTTAAGAGAGTGTGTTGGAGCTTGGCCATAGGGGTTACACTGATGCTGAACCTGGGTTTGAGCCCAGACTGGGCCAGACCAGCCTGAACTGGACCCTGGAGGGCAAACAGGCCTAAAATCATGTGACTGGAAGACAGTGCAAGAGCAGGTCACAACAGACAAACAGAACACAGACACAAACCTTGTGTTTAACTTTCCTCATGACGTTTTGTAAAAAAAAAAAAAAGAAGAAAAAAAAGGACCTTTACAGAAGCAAATATGTCCTGCAAGGTGTCTAGTCACCCCTTCCTCTGGGGTCTGTCTGTCTGTCAAAGCTCTTGGAGTAATTTTGAAACACCGGTCATGTTTTCTTTGTTCCATTTATGGATAATGGCTTTCACAGTGGGCTACTGGAGTCCGAAAACCTTAGAGGTGCTTTGTGAGACTGATAGATGTCAATAACTTGTTTCTCATCTGTTCTGAAATTTCTTTAGAGGCATTATTTGTTGCTTTCCTAAGAAATCATTCATAATTTTTGCTGTTGAGGGAATTTAACTCCAACTTTTGCTCAGAATTTTTGTGATTCATGTACCTGAATTAATTCTGTTTTGATCTGCATAATAAATGAATAAATAAATATGAACTGCATAATGTTTCAACACACATGCAGCATGGGTGTGTGATTAAACATATGTAGCTATTATCTGCCATGGCATCAAGGGAAAACAATGCAACAAAAAGGTGTTACTGGTAAAGAGTAGACAACAAAAAAAGACAGGCTTATGGGGGATGTACCAGGTCTGATATTCACACACACACACATACACACATGCACGCAGACTCTCCTACAACAGTAGCAAGATTTAATACAATGTTGAGGATATTGAGGGTGGGAGGTGTGATGGGGGTTATGGGGGATGGGGCTTATGGAAACACTGCCACCCCTTCCTCTGGTGAATTGGATCATAAACCACATCCCAAGATACTGACCCCCTTCCCCACCATCCAAACACACTTGCATGCACATGCACACGCGCACCACACACACCTCCTCCACACACACACGCACTACCTCACACATGGTTAATAGGTGGAACAGGCACAGTCGGGACTCGGATTTAAAGTCAACACCACCTGGTTCCATGGTAGTCTGACAATGATTAACACACATGCATGCAACAGAGGTGTACCAGGGGACAGGTACATGTATACACTGACACTTTCTATGCCCAGAGTAATTGACCCAGCTAAAGATACAGCATGTACTCACAATGTTGCACACAAATTACATATTATTTATATACATTTTAATCCTTCTTTGCATGATTTTTTTCATTTTTCAGTTGTTTACTGAATAATTAGGTTTTCATTTGGAATACATCTCGGAATAAATCCACTTCCAGTTCTGAATGCCTTGCTAAAACTCACTAAGTGCATTGTGACACCAACAGATTGTAAACATTAGGACTACATCAAACTCACTCAGTCCAAACATTCCACTGTTTTTGGACACAAATTCTTTTGCTTTACTTTTGCACAATACCCCTAAATCGCACAGCTGTGACACCTATACATTTTTCTCTCAGCTGTATTTTTGCCAAAAGCAAATGTAGATCTTTTTTAAATCAACACATAGCTACAATTTTGACATCTGGGCAAAGCTCAGCAAGTCAAAAACAAATTTTTTTAAAATCCCATTTGAAAGCAGCTGGCCATCCCTATGATATATGGAATATAAACCTGCAAGTGGGTAGAATCTACATTTGGTCACAGTGAGATGCAGGTATTGTGCAGGGTAAACTCTTGACTTGTGCCCTACCCATGACAGGGCAACACAGACAAACCACCATGCTAGAACACACTCATGCCAAGGTGTATTTGGTTCATTTGGATGGCTGTGCTGCAGCTCACACACACATGGAAAAGCAGAGACAGTTTGCAGTTCTTTATACAGAATGAGTGAAACTAGTTAATGGTGCCCAGTCCTTAGATTTTAGTCAAAAAGCACAGAGTTGAATAGCATCTCATAAATCTGCTGCTAAAGGTCGTACAACTCTAGACCAGAACTTCACATCCATCATGATGGATGGATGGATGGATAGATGGTCCACCCTACAACCCCTATACTTCTTTGCTACAAAGCTGCAAAATCTCACACAATAACTACATTTACCACAGATAACATACTGATCTGCGTCAAAAGAAGTTGGCTGCTCAGTCAGCCAGGTCTGGCCAGATTTTTTGCTCATATACTCCCTGTTATGAAAAGACAACAACAGTAATATTATATTAATCAGTCCTAATCTTTCTTTGGAAAAATCCTCGCAATTTCTAAAAAAAAAGGAGAAAAAAACCCCCTCATCCTGCTCAGTCACACCTTCATTGGATTGTGTACAGTAAGTACACCACAGTATTTTGATGTTATAATCTTGTACAGTTATTAGTATTATCAATCTTGCTTTGAATATGTTAATAAGACATTTTGATCTTTTGTATGAACTTTCATTAAAGGATATTTCTATTTTAATTTCCTGGTTGTAGTTCTCATCACTGCTTGTATATATTGGTGCTGTGTGGAAGATAGGAAAATCCCAAAGAAATTAATAGTCTGTCTGTCTGTCTGTCTATCACCTGTTCACTGCATACATTCACACTCTCCTAAACACACAACTTCTTTCACATACGAGCATATGCATAAGCAATAAATGGATACATTTTTTTAAATCAATGATCTCCTATTAATACTGTCTTTCTGAGGTTTTGATTTTGTACTTGAGATTTACGTTTGTACCTTGTTGTTCCTTTATATCTATTTTTTATGCATTGTTCTGGCTCAGATTGTGTTTGTTCATTGTAAAATGAGGGTAAAATAATACGTTTTCAAACGTTTTAATGCATTTTAATACGTTTTCAAAGTACTTAACAAAAAATTGTACACTGTGCACCTCAGTGATTAAAAAGACAACAGTGAGAATCAAAGAAGTGAACGAACAAAAGAGTGTGTGCAGCTTAACTATTCTGACTGCTTGACCAGAGAACAAAGGAACTGGTAAGGCAACTCCAAACTCCATCTTTCCAAGTATTTCAAACTTGGGAGTGACATGTTGGTAAGGGGAGCTACTGCAAAGGAATCCCCTGTGACATCATAAAGATATAAAAGCAAAACAAGCTTTCCAACAGAGCAGAGAACTAATAGATAAATGAACTCCGCTGGTCCAGCTACAGACTTCTCTGTCTCTGGAGGACCTGGATTCAAACTTGGATTCCAAACAAGACCAGCTATTTGTGCATCTGGCCAAATGTTTTCTGTTACAAAACAGAAAACAGAGAGTCTGGAAACCAAACATTCCAAAGGGTTTTGATGAATTTTCACACCTGCTCAAATAAAGCAGGTGGACAACCAGGTGAAACAAATTCTGATCCTTCTAAATAAAAGTCAATTTAATGAAAGTACTCTTAGACATGAAGCCCTTTGGGGGAAATGTGGCTCAGATGGAAAAGTGGTTAAATGGGAGGAAGTGGGTTCACTTCCTGCTTCTCTTCTGCCAAGTGTCACTAGGCAAGGCCCTGTTCTCCTTCTTGCCTACAGCTCTGCTTATCAGTGTATGCGTGTGTATATATGTGTGTGTGTGTGAGTGTGAATGTGTAAATTAGCTTCCAGCTGTAAAAGCAGCTTTAATAGTTGTGATGAACAGTGCTATACTGTATAGGTTCAGTCTTTCTAACTTGTCATACAAAATAAATTTCTTTAAGTAATCAAAAATCCATGTTTTTGTAGTTTTTCATATTTAATTATTTTACTTTATTTGTTATATTACTGTGTAGTGAAAATTGAATAAAACTATCTCCTGATTTGTTTCCATAAACTAAAGTTTATTCAATATTTGTCATAAATTTTCTGTTCATGCTGAATTTACAATTCATAAATGGAGACCTGCCCTAACTTTCTATCAGCCATAAACACGGTTCCATTTGGCCTGACGTGTTGTGACATATCAGTGCAGCCAACATCTGTAAGTTAGTTCTGTTACTGTACTGTCAGATTAACATGGATGTACTGTATTACTGTCTAAGCAGTTAAGAGTGCTAGTTGGAGGGTGAAAAGTCCATTCTAACTGCAGCTCTGCTGGTAAGAGTGGGTGGTCAGGGGTGTTTGCTAATTATCTGTAGACCCAGCTGTGATAGGAATGCTTTGCCACTGCATGCTAGATTAGTAAAATGATGTTTTATTCAGAGAAAGTAAGTTGTACCTGTGCATTAATGTAGACTTGATTGTAGAAACCCCACTAAATGAGACTCCAGGTGTTGTGCTCCCTGAAATGAATACTGAACCATTCCCTAATGCAGAGAGGTTTAAATAGTCATTTAATGTATGCATACTGATGATTAATAGCAATGTCAATAAAAGTTGATTTTTAATTTAAGAACAAAATTGTCTAATAGATGGAAAAACTGAAGAGAGAGTGGGAGATGAAAAGGGTTAAAAAGGTAAAAAGCAACAGAGGAAAGACAGCTGCTATGTTTTCATCTGGCAGATCAATCTGTCTCAGCAGTAAATGGAGATTATTAAACAGCAGGAGAGGTAGGCAGGGAGATGCCAATCAACTCTTTCTTCTCCATCATCACAGTCTATGGTTTCCATGGTAATGGTCTCCAGTCCTCAAAGGATTAGATATATCAAAGTCAGAAATAAATGAGAAAATATCAAGCATACAGTCACGATCATATGCAACGACCTAAGCAAACATTGATTAAAACCTACTTGCACACAAATAATCATCAGGGTTACAGTACACGCACACGTGCACACATGCACGCACGGACACACGCACACACACACGCACGCACACACATGTTTGCGCAGCTATCTTTGTGGGACTTTCCACTGACTTACATTGATTTCTACAGCCTAAACCTGACCTTTACCCTTTTCCCAACCCTAACCATCACATACCTAACCCTAACCAAAACTCAGTTCACACCTTAGTCCTAACTCTGACCCCTAACCCTATAACAGAGTTTCCCCTTGTGGGGACCATAACGTACCCCACAATGTAATATATGTCAGGAAAATCGTCCCCACAAGGTACCGTATTTTCCGCACTATAAGGCGCACCTTCAATGAAAGGCCTATTTTAAAACTTTTTTCATATATAAGGCGCACCGCATTATAAGGTGCATAGAATAGACGCCACAGTTATGTTGCCACCTGGCCGGAATTGAACGGGACATGATTTGTTCTGTTCACTACAAATATGGATGTCTAATAATAAACAATTGGTCCCGAGTTCTATATATAGTAGTCTGCACTAGTCATTGTTTCCCTCACGGTTTTGGTGTTGCGAAATTGTGCCCAACTGCTTTCTGGTTAGCACAGACCAACCGACACGATGCCGCCGCAGCCTCTGTCTCTCTTCCTCCGACCCCCACGGCTTTAAATGTATAGGTGCTGGTCCCTTGGTAACTCTACCCGAAGCTCCCGGATAAATGTCTAAAGCTACTTTGTTGACATATAGAATGTCAACAAAACAGTCCGATTCCGGTTGGCAAGGAGAGCCTTCCAACTGGAATGGGGCGTCTGGGCCGGACGATGGTCACCCTTCTCCATTCGCGCACAGCATGTTAGTGGAGAACGTGATGCTAGATGACCTGCAGATGACCTGATTATTAGGTAGGTAGGTAGATACATAGACATGTCTATGGGTAGATATGTTAGTCAAACTTTATTAACAAACCAGTTTTTTGACAACTATCCCAGCATGCACCGGGAAAAGGAAGTCGGCAGGGAGGGAGTTGCTGGACCTGTTGTGGCTCAATATTGGTCCATATACTGTATTAGGCGCACCGGGTTATAAGGTGCACTGTCGGCTTTTGAGGAAATTTAAGGTTTTTAGGTGCGCCTTATAGTGCGGAAAATATGGTATTATAAACAAACGCACGTGCACACCCATGCGGACACACACAGACAAACAAGTACACACACAAACATGCAAACAACAAGCCTTTGGATGTAAAGACAGATGTCTGCTTGAAATCTTGGTTTTTGCTCATATTTCTTATCGGTAAAATGCTGGATGTGCTGAAGCAGACATCATGGTTACTTGTACATGCAAATAAAATGTATTTTCAATTCAGTTCATCAGTTTTTTATATATAGTAGAACCATTTCACAACTTTACAAAAAGTTAATTGAGTCCATCTGCAGTGTAGCTGCTGGATAGTAACAATTGTTGTCCAAGTGCCAGAGGGGGTCCTAGCCTGTTTGGCGCCCTGGGCAAACCACTCCCCCTCCCTGTAAATAATTACAGAACCGGAGATTTGCAGGTTTAAATTATAGGAGCACTTTTTGTTAGGAGGCGGGTGTTTTGCATTAGGCAGCGGTGACATTCAGATCCAGTGGCTGACAACAGGGAGGAGAAACAATTGGGTAGAGGGGGCGTAGATCCTGTTGTCCCCCACGAGATGCCGTCCTGGGAGGATGCCCATGTCGCCCAAACCAGAAACTGTCACTAATGAATACCAAGGAGAAGCCCAACAGCCTTACTTTCACAAGTAGGGTACAGCTTTTGCTATCACATTCCACTTTATATAACTAATTAAAAATAGTCTTGATTCACTTTGTCACAACTAATTAACACAAGACCAGATAGTAGTTTCTATGAAGAGAAAAAAACAGAGATAATGTAAAATTAAAAAGCTGAAATAACAGCAAACAATAAAAAATGGGAGAATAGTCAACTATCCCAGTAATGAACTGTGTCATTACACCAGACTAACAACAAACACAATATTTCATGAACTTTTCATTAATCTCATATTTTGCATTCATATTTTGCACTGGTGTTTATATATATATATATATATATATATATATATATATATATATATATACACATATATATACAGTATATATATATATATAATTCCTAGAGAAAAAAAAATTATATATATATATACGTATATATATATATATATATATATATATATATATATATATATATATATATTGATAACATGTATTTTTAGTGACTTTAATGTGACAAAAAGACTACAAATCAATACTGAATTGTGTTGTACTAGACTGAGACACACCAATTTCTCCCACTTAAAAAAACTGTTTTTACTATTTTTCTATGGGAAATGATCAGATAGGGTATGATGATATATCATAGTTGTAACTGATAAATACATGGATGTTACAAACAATAATAAAACAATAATTAATCAGTGTGTCAAAGTCTGACAATATGATTTTATGCCCACTTACTTTCTGCTGTGAAATAAATACTCTGTATCACGACTCCTTCCTAAAATGTGTTTCCTGCTATGAGTGCTATATTGTGGACTGGACTGATCTAGAAAGAAAGTCTGAGATTTATTTAGTTAATAATAAGTGTTTCACATCACAAACTGTCAGATCTACCATTATTCAGCAATTTATTTTTTCTAGTTTTCTTGGATTCTATTAAAAATTGGAATTTTGTTCACAGAGAATCATTCCTGTAGTTAGGAATCAACTTTGACAATACTGTACTCTGTGTTATTCTATCAAGACCGCTTTTTAAATTTTTTTACACTTTTTTTTTTATTTTTTGGGCATTTAGATTGTTCAGATGAACAACAAGCAGCAGCTTCATATTAATGTTCTGGACAATCTTCACAATACCACACAATCCAATTAAAGATAACATCAATAAGTAACTAAGACAGGCTTGTTGTCTTTCCAACCTGCCACGGTAAAGCTTTACTTTTGTTTTCTTCGCTCTCCTCACTGTGACGCCGCCACAGAGTGGAGTTGGCATCCAAACTGTTTTTATGGGGCCAAAAATGATGCCCCATCATGACCAAATAGCTGTACTGTAATCATCATCACCACCATCATCATGCAGCTATCACTCTCATTGGGCTCTCAACAACATGACTCCTATTTAGAATGCACTTCTGTGGTTTGGATATGCCTCTCTGTCTGGCACCAATTTCCCCTTCTCTGTGAAGGCACTGACACCTGAGAAGATTGAACATCCCATCACACAGAAGCTCCTTTTGTCAGCCTGAATATGTTTTGCTATTTGCCAGCATCATCTGAGAGCAGGCTTTTTTTCTGCTTTTTCTTCAGCATTGTTATTGTCAAAGTATTCATATCATTCTCCTTTTTCTGTGAGTCGGCTGGAGTGAAGAGGTGGTGTTAGCAGGGGTGTGTGTGTGTGCGTGTGTGTGGTTACGGTAGCAGAGGGGTGATGCATTAGTTGCATTTTAGATGAATCCAAGCTGACAGCACATATTAGCAGCAGAGAAATGTCTCCTGTGTGGCTTTTGTCAAAGAGTTGTCACTCTTTCAGCTCCGCTAAGTTCTGAAGGCTGTTAACTCGGTTTGCTGAAATTGGCTCCAGGGTGAGTTAAGTGCATATATTTTTGAGGTCTGTGTGTCTGTGTGCGTGTGTGTGAGCGTTTGTGTGTGTTCAGCCCTATGTTTGCCTTCAGTGGCAGAGAAAGAAGAATACTGGTGTGATTTGCATATTAATACGTGGTTCTTTAGTGTAAGAGCGCATCCACATTACTTTGCATTTGCACAGCCCTATGTCAAAGTGAGCATTTGGGGCTTTGCAGGGCTTTTATAATATCATATCACTGAATAAACAAAACAAATGATGGTTGTGATAACCTGGTGGTTGTTTATCCCTGGTTTAATCCCCTGGGATTACAGCAGGATTTTTTTCCTTGCTAAGCCTGTTTGATTCACTTTCACTGAAGTGAGATTTAGTTTGTGAAATTAGCCTGTTTCAGATGAGACTGGAGGGCTTAGGGAATCAAAGTACAGTCTCTCTCTCTCTCTATCTCTCTCTCTCTCTTTATTGAACATATATATGCTGATATGGGGCTCTGCGATAGTGAGCCACCTTTATGTCACTTGGTCCAGATGCTGGATTGGATGCACTGTAAAACATTTGAAGTAATTGAACTAATTATTTCACAATATACAAAAAACCTACCTATTTCACTGTATTGCATTTTAATTTCTTATTTTGAACTGCATGACTAAATTTTCTGATTTGATTTTCTGAAGGAATTTTATGAAACATCATAGAAAATTCTGCTTAAAAACTTTTAGTACGAACATTATCCTCAAGCTAACAATCTCCTTACAAACTCTCAGTTGAACAAAAATAAAAATTTTCTTAAATAACTCACAAGAGTCAGATCAATGTAAAACACTTGCATCTCACTCACGGTGCAACACGTGATACAAAAACTTGCCGCTAAGCACTATGGGAAATAGTTCACACTCCTGTCTTTTTCTTCTTTCAGTTTCTTTAAGTGCTAACCTAAAACCGTAAGTTTATTCAACTTTTGGAGGTTTGACAAAATTAATAAAAGTTAATACAACTTAAGTTTATCTTTCACAAACTTCACAAAATATTTAGGTTCAAAAACTAAAATTCACTAAATGTATTTGACTTAAAGAGTAGAAAATAGTAGACACAACTAAATGTGACTGAGATGTTTTACAGTGTGGTAATGGTGCCTCCCTCGTCTCATTCATGTGAACCGTCAACATGCTATGTACCGATACTTTCTAAAAGAAAACAAAATAATATAGTTGATCAATGAAGAGATGCTTTGCATACTGAGCCAATCTTTATGTCTCGTTGCTTTGCTTACTGTGTGGTGCTGCTCATCGTGGCTCTTGTAGTGACCAATAATCAGTATATGAGCAGTGAGACGACATGTTTCCTTCTGCTGAGTTCCACTCAGTTGTGGCTCAGAGTGTGTAGAGCTGAGAGCAGGTCTACACAAACAGACCTGCGAGCGTCGTAGCATATCTTTTCTCAGTATCTTTCTGTTGTAATGCTTTGTGTTTCTCAACAACACTCTCATTCGATAACCTGTGTCATAGCCTGGCAGTAGTTGTACTCATACCTAAAAAATTTGCTATTTTTGTTGGTTCTGAATCAATACACACATATGTGGAGGGAGCGGTGCTCATCTCTCACCCTTCACTGTCTGACTCTTCCACCTCAGACAGCTGTGAGCCTTAGCCTCGTCCTGAACGATATGGTTCAAATAAATGGGGCTGCAGTCTTCATTCAAAGCAACTTTCTCTTCTTCATCACTCAGCCTAGCTTCATCCTCAATAAATCACTCAACACATCCACTTCAGTGAAGTTAGCCATGTTTGTTTACATCTTTGTTCAACTTCATTGAGTCACAAAATGTAATTTCTGCTTGTTTTGATCCAATTACAAGAATCGGAGTATTGCCATTGCAACAGTTAGAATCTTGATACTTTTTTTTTGAATGTGTAAAATGCAAATATTATTGAATTCTTTTGTGTACACAGAATAAAAACCCATTAGTTTTTCTTTCTATATTTGTCTTGGTTATATTTTGTTCCACAACTATGAAATGATCAATTTGGACCAAGAATTGAGTTGGTTCAAATTCAGTTGTATATCAGATGCTAAGTGTTAGCGGAAAATGTGAACCTGGTTATTATACCCTAAGTCTTTATGGATTCAAAATAAAAAATCAACTATTACTGCCATGACATTAGTTTCCTTTCATGTTTTTTCTTACGTATTCTTTGTTACGTGTCTTTGCATTTTTGTCTCATCTGAGCTGACTGTGACCAGAAGTAAAATTTTATTCAGCTGATGACAAAGACTAACTGTGCCAAAGCACACATGACATTTTGAGACTTTCTGCTCATAGTGTCAAAACTCAGCAGCCGTCCAATTTAATTTGAACATCACCTGGGTGGCTGCTGTACACTGTAGGCATTGGCCAATCAGTTTCACATTGTTATCAACTGAAAATGTAAAAATGCTACAGTAGAAAAGTGTCAGAGTGGTGCTTAGCTTTTAATCAGCACTGTGGCAAAGTTTTCTTATAACAATTTATCTTTGTTATTGCATTATATATATTTTTTAAGTCTCCAGTGTTGAAGTGAGAGGATTACTTAGTTAGATTAACATTTAATGAAAACAATAGAAAAGAGAAGCTGAAAATCATCAAGAATTTTATTCAGGAGGGTAATTTACATATTTCTAGATATATATTAACACAGATGATTTAGTGCTCAAAGTTTATTTGAATCCAACTTGGCTAGAGAGTGCTGTGTGTAGTCTTACTGTCAAAAGCTGATGCTTCAATAACCATAACCCCAAACACAGAGGTCCAATCTACACCAGGCAGATACATCAACCTGATTGTTAAGTTAAAGTAAAAATGTTTGTGAAAAGTACAAACAGACAGAGCAGTCAGTGGTTTTTGGAAGCAAAGCAGGAGATCTGACGCGGCAACTCAGATGCTGCAGTCACAGAAATTCCCATCAGAGAACCAGATGCTCAGAAGTAAGTTGTGCTTGTGTTCAGCAGGCCAAGCGCTTAAGCGTTGATTGTACTTTAACGGTTTCTCCATTTGCTGTTAAGCACAGCACAAAATTAATATCTACATGTTTGATTGAGGCTGCACAGTGGCGCAGTTGGTAGAGCTGTTGCCTTGCAGCAAGAAGGTTCTAGGTTCAATTCCCGGCCCCAGTCTTTCTGCATGGAGATTGCATGTTCTCCCTGTGCATGTGCGGGTTCTCTCCAGGTACTCCGGTTTCCTCCCACAGTCCAAAAACATGACTGTTAGGTTAATTGGTCTCTCCAAATTGTCCCTAGGTGTGCATGGTTGTTTGTCCTGTGTGTCTCTGTGTTGCCCTGCGACAGACTGGCGACCTGTCCAGAGTGACCCCGCCTCTCGCCCGGAACGTTAGCTGGAGATAGACACCAGCAACCCTCCCGACCCCACTAAGGGACAAGGGTGTCAAGAAAATGGATGGATGGATGGATGTTTGATTGAGATAACGGAATTATTTTGCGGCGGTGGTGCGGTTAAGCATCACATGTTAAAGAATAGTCTTTTTGCCTTCAAGCATGGTACCTTATTTCCTTATTTTCCTTACATAAACAATAACACACAGGGGGTCTAGATTTGTAAATCCGATTATAATTAAGTCGGTGCCTCACCAGTTACGAACCTCACCCCACGTCACTGATAGACATACATAGAGATAGATATCTGTATATCTATAGATGAGAGTTATATCTCTATACATATCTAAGTAGATCTCTACATATCTACATCTATATATCAATATCCATCTTTATATACAGAGATATAGATAGATATTGATATGTAGATATAGCTACATAGAAATATCTGCCTGTCTGTCTATTGATATATACAGATACATATATTGATATGTAGATATACATGGAAATATCTGTATGTATATCTGTATGTATATATACACTCCTGATCAAAATTTTAAGACCAGTCAAAAAATTGCAAGAATTTGTATTTTGGACTATTGGATCTTAAGAAGGTTATAAGTAGAGCTTCACAATGTTGAAGGAAAAAATCAGTGCAAGAGACAAGAACTTTTGAGCAGGATAATCTGTGAAAAATCTATTTCCTCCCAGTGCTAGAAACAACCAATCAGACGTAGGAGGCTGGTTTTAGCGCTGTCAATCACAATCTTATGCAGCTGCCCATCCTCCCTCCCCTCGCTCTGTGCTATGCTGCAACTAGCATAGCCTGTTGTAAATGTTCAGTCTGGTTAGCATAGTTACCAATAAGCACAGCTAAACTATTTTCCTGTAATGACATATTGCTTCTCCCCCGTTTGCACATTTAACAGTGACTGAATGAGGTAGATTCCTCCTGGTTCTGATTGGTTGTTTTGGCTGGAGCTAATTTTTGTCATGGGGCCCAAGATTCCTGTGGGGTGCCTCTGACTGTGACAATGCAGTGAAACTAGCTAAAAATGAATAGGCAGTTCTAAAAGGGGTCGAATGAACCCTGCCTGAGCTTTTTACCCTGTGCGCAGTCCTGGTGGGGTGGCATTGACCCTGAATATGTTTCTTCAAGTTTTTTTTTGTGTGTGGTTTTGATGGGGACACCCCCATCGCTTCTCCACTGAGCAATCGTGATATCTGCTGCGCTCATCCTGAGCATCATGATAAAACTGCGAGAGGATTAAACAGTTCAATCTAGTCAAAATGTTTGCCAAAAAGAGTAGAAATGAAGGAAACATTGCTTCAGTTCATAATGAAGCAATGTGTCTCAGACAGATCCCCCTGGACCTGGGGATCTTTTGTCTATTGTCCCAGTCACTGAAGTTCCTCTTGAGCCAGTTCCTTGTCTTTTTTTCTATCTAATAAATATTATGAGCTTCATCAATTTTATTGTTTACACTTATTGTTAACGAAAAGATCATACATCGATATGTGAAGATATACATTAGAGTTTGACAACTTCACAAAAAAAAAATATGGGATGGCCTAAAATTTAGCATGACTGTATATCCATCCATCCATCCATCCATCCATCCATCCATCCATCCATCCATCCATCCATCCATCCATCCATTTTCTTTACACCCTTGTCCCTCAGTGGGGTCGGGAGGGGACTGTATATACACACAAGATAATTAAAAATCTGGATTTCTTTCGTTAGTCTATAAAGATATGTACCACCTATATAACATTAAACACACATTCAGATTGATCAACTCTTCTACCTCTCCTCAGTGGTTTTTGATTTTTATTATTTGCCCATGTTTGAAAATGGATTCACACATTATTTAGTCTAAAATAAGGAGTTTGAACCATGAGCCATGACTCAGAGCAGGACCTCTGAAGAAGGAAAAAGTGAGAGAGGAGGGTCAGACTCAAGCTAATGTATGTTCCTCTAATGAGCTGACAGATTGGCTGCTAACGGAGGAAAGGAGTATGGTCAAAACACACAGAGACACTGTGTCCCTGGTGTGTGATCCGTTGTGTGTGCTGGGAAAATTGGTGAAGGTTTGGTACTAAACACTTGGGCTGATAGATCAAACAGAGTTGAAGTTTGACTCTAAACACTTGAGGCTCACTGGGATCAACAGCAGGTCAACTGCTCTCCAAACTATACACCACCAACAATTAGAACCATATTTAAAAAGGAGTGATTACAGACAGACAACTGGGTCTCATTTATGTTTGGTGATTAGAGTCTATCACCAAATATTCAGAACAATCTGTCTTCTGGAAGGGAGGTGGAGCACATGCAACTGTGAGAAGCACTCCATGATAAAACTTTAGTGAAGTACAATCATCGATGCTGCTTTTCACTGCAGCGCTCAGCCAAGGTGCTCACACACTTTACCCCTTCCAGGTTACTCCTGTTAAAAATCAAATGACTGGGGAAGGACACTAAAACTCTCAGAACTGTCTTGTGTTTGTCCTCAGCCACCTTGGCTCAGTACTTCAGTCTTTGAAGTACTGGTCAATACTTCAAGACTGAAGTATTTACTTTATTTCCACAAATAAGTTGGTGGAAAGTGTGTTTAAAGGAGTTTTAGTCCCTTTCTTTAGACATTGTCTTTTTTGAAGATTAACTCCAGCTCCATCAGATTGGATGGAAAATATTTATGAATTTCAAGTTTCAAATTACGCGTCAGATTCATATTTGGTTTTAAGTCTTCATTTTGATTAGGCCATTCTACCTTATATACTGTAAGTGATTTGATCTAAAACAGGGATCTGCTTGGGTCTCCAGAAAATCTGAATCACATCATTTGTAAATAATCAGACCTTTCTAAAACCCGCTGATATACCAAGGAAATGATATAACTGTCTGATTCGGGTGTGTTGGAGTAGGGATGCATCCAAATGTTTTTGGACAGTGGCAGTCCAGAGCGGGAGTTACAGACCTCTGATCTAGAACATTCCATGGTAGCTCTGGAGGTGATTTTTATAGTTGTCATTCTGCTGAAAGCTGAACCTCTCAGCCTCAGGTATTTTTTCCAGGATCCTCCTGCTCTCACCTGACCAGAGGATCTTTTTTAGCATCCTAAAGAAGATCCTGTGATGTCTACATGGCTTGTGATAAACTTCAAATGAAACTTGTTAGCTTCAGCTTTCCCTCAACAATGGCTTTCACATTGTCACCTTGCCACTATAGCCAAATCTGTCAATTAAAGGCAGTTGGAAACTTCCAATTGAACTGTGACCTTTTGCAACAATTTGTAGCCACAGACTTCTCAATTGACTTCTCAGACTTCTCATTAATGATCAGCTTAGTTAGTCAGCTAAGTGTTGGTAGGTTTGTGGGTCTAGCACACTCTTTCCATTTTCAGACATTGATGATCCTTGAGATGATCTGGGGCCTGCACAGAACAGCTGGACAAAGGACAAGCAAAGGAGGTTAAAGAAGAGGTTAATCACGCCCTTTACTGGTCACCATCTAACTCTAAGAACTCACTTAGAGACAAACAAAGACATGACATTTACACCGTCGACAAATCTAATATGACAAATTAAATTTACACAGGTATGGTAAGGTAATTTTATTTATATAGCACATTTTTAGCAACAAGACAATTCACAGCAGAACCAAACATGGAGAAGCAGCATTCAGCTTATATGCACCACAAATCTGGAACAAAACAAGTTGTCACTAAATTTGTTTTAAACTAAAATAACGTTATTTGGGAATTGAAAACCAGGTTCTGAAATAAAAATAGACAAATGGAATACTGTAAATATAGAACACATTCAAGACCATACATTTCTTGGAATTATTATTAATGATAAAGTTAACTGGAAACCACATATTGGGTATATCCAAAAGAAAACATCCAAGAATATTTTTATATTGTATGAAGCAGTTGGTTGATAAGAAAACATTACACATTCTTTACTGTTCCTTGATTTTACCCTACATCAGTTACTATGCAGAGCTATGGAGCAATAATTATGCAAAGTCATTACAACCACTAATTCAATTACAAAAAAGAGCAATAAGTATTACCAATAAAATGGCTACCTGGTTCACACAAATCCATTATTTATACATTCTAAATTATTGAAATCTACTGATTTGGTAAATTTACAAACAGTGCGTGTAACACAGTCAGCATTTACCAGAAAATGTTAAAAAATTGTTCTCAAAAGAAGAAGGATTTTATAATTTCCAAGGGAAAGACAAATTCAAAGTTTGTAAGATCAGAACCACAAGAAGGAGTTTTTGATTTTTAGTCAGTGGAATGAAAACAGTTTGACTGGAATTGAAACAATGTCCAAACATTAATCAGTTCAAATGTTTGCATAAGGAAAATGGTTTACACTAAATATGAGATAAATAAATTATTATTGTTAATATTATTAGTTATTATTAGTATATAATTGAATGTACTGTAAGCAAGAATCTGAAAGTAGAATGAAGGTACAAACTTACAAACACGATGAGATCATGTTGTGATGTTGCTGGTGAGAAGGTGGAGTAAGTTTACACTTCTACCCACTCCTCTCTTTTCATTACTGTAATTTTAATTGTAACTTGACACGTTCAATAAAATACAAAAGACATATATATATATATATATGATGGTATTTGATGGTTTCACAATTGTTGACTGTGATATGTTTATGATTTTTTTTATGTTTTCGTCATGTAAAGCACTTTGAAGTGTCTTGTTGCTGAAATGTGCTGTACAAATAAACTCAATCAATTGACTGACTGATTGATTAACTGAACACAGATGTTTGTAATTGTGAAGGACAAAAGCCACATGCAGCACGGAAAGTCTCAGCTGGAACTTTGACCTGGTACACTGCTGAAATCACAGGAGAATAGTAACTTAGAAAGAAAGAAAACTGTAGGTTTTCTGTAGGTTAGCTACTGTTGTACAAAATACAACTTTGCCATCTGCCCCTTTTCCATAGTTCTTTTATGTATCTAGCTAGATAACAAATGCAGAAGACAGAACAGAACAAAACTGCAGCGTTAAAAATGAAAGTGTCAAATACACATGAAACTCAGCATGGTTAAACAATATGTGAAGGACTGTAGCTTTCACTAGCTCTAGGTCAGTGTATTTAATTAACTTCTATGCAGGTTTCATGAAAGAATTTTTAGTTTCCTGCAGAAGACAAACAAAAATGATTTTCAGTTGAGTCCATTAATGTATCATGTGTGATGGGTTGCAGACATGTTTTGTCACATTTAAGAGAGTCTAAAAATACTAACTCCATACCTGCAGTTGGTTTTGTTGTGAGTCTAATTAGACACATTTTTGTGGTAGATTAAATCAAAGTTAAATGAGGTTACCATGGTTGCATGACTGAGCCATGTGACAGAGCAAGTCCTGCTGTTTCCAAGATACCCAAACTGTCTTCCTGCAACTCCAGACAGACAGCAGCCCTGCATGACAGACAGGAGCATCATCTGTGGTCTTTGATGAAACATTTTCTGCTCATAAGGTGGTGGTCCCATGTAGAGACAGCTACTACTGGCTGAGTGGGAGTCTGAAGCCAAACAAATAGGTGCTCACCAGGCTTTCCTCCTTACAGGAGTGTGTCTTGGCTCACCTTTCCAACCAGCTAGTCTGTTTTATTATTGTGATTTTCTTTTAGGTCTTGCACTGATGATTACATTACAGGATATTTCTTAGAGTACAATCATATTCTGGGTTTAACTCCTTATAATTTAAACTGTAGGAAAAAGGACCAAGCTAGTTGATCAGACTATACCACGGCTGATATTTACGCCCAAAAATTATCTAGATAAGGCAGGTAGTTTGGATGAACTTTTGTGTACAGTTCATATATTACATTAGCTGTCAAATTATACACCAGAACCAATAGGTGATTCGGTTTGTAAACACAATATTTAAATCCATCAGACAGAATAAAACTGTTAGGAGAATTTTTCTGGGATTTAAACTGGGACCATTTGGATGTTTTATAGAGTTCAGGTTCTGAATTAATCAATAAAAACTATCATGACCTTCCAGGATTCAGTATTATCAACTGATCTCAAAGAATCTGAAAATCTGAAAAAAGTTGACAAATTTAATCAATTTGCTTGGATTAACCTAAATTGATTACTGCTGACCAGTCAGTTAATGCAACGCATTTAAATTGGATCACCTGTTCTCTTTTTCCAGTGTACTTCATTGCCTCACATGTTCTGAATATATGAGTCAATCTATCTAACTAACAGAAAACTGATATTTTACATATATTAAGCTGGTGAGATGAGTGTGTTTAAGACTGTTATTAAAGCTTTAAGGATGGGATTTGAACATTTATTTGAGTTTTTTATGTTTAGGCACAAATTGAGTTTAAAATAAACATAAGTCAATACAATGTCCTGATATGGTTAAAAACGCATAGTGATGTATGCATGTGTGTGCGTGTGTGTGTGTACTTCAAACACTGGGAACATCAGACTTTGGTTGCACTTACTCTGTATCACTGAAGGCTTTGTGTCTCCAGCCAAGCATCAAATTAAATCTAATTAAATCATGAAATGTCATTGTGGTTCTGGGATGATTGTTAATCACATTCCCCTCTTCCTAACCTCATGTTAACTGTTCTGTGGCATGATTATCACTGATGGTGAATGCCATGAGTCTCGCTCCACATGAACCAAATCCAGAGCCAGTGAAAGTTTTCTGGAACTCCAAAACAAGAAGTTACTGACCATAAATCCAAACATTTTTGTGTCTTCAACTAAATCTGATGTGATTTTATGGGTTTCTGTTAGAGGGGATGGACAGAACCTGGACTCTCACAGACAGAAGACACACAAATGCTGTAAACAAACAACGTCTCTCAGCCACAGAAGACGTAATGAAACTGGATCTGACATCAACCTTCAGATATTTAAACTACAGCAACAGAAAGGGAAATGGAGGCAAGCTCTAAAGCTTGTACATTATATGTATCTAAAACCATCATATACCACAGATTGTTTATCTACCTTTAAATAACTTTCTGTATGCATGTAGCAGGTGTGCTGCAGCCCCACTGCAACAAAATATCAGGAGTGTGAATATGCAGATGCAGCTGTGATGCAGCACTTTTGCAGGGCATATGGAGCACAAACACCTCACTGCTTGTGTTAAACCAGCGTCAGACCTTCACTCTTCATATTTGTACTAAAATTTCCTTAAAACCCTTAACAGCTTTTATATTGTTATGCACTGTGAAGGGAAGAGATATGCAAATTATTTTCAATTTTTTGTGTAAGGAGTATTTTGCTGACAAACAGGCCATTCTATGCTTTACCTAATGGAGACATTTATCATCATTCCTTGGAATATTTCAGATGACATGTTTCACAGATGTTTGACCAACACTGCACCCATCTTAATTTCATAATATGCTATAGACCAGACAATGTGATGTGAATTAAAGGATGATCTAAGCTTTAGAATAAAGAAATCTGGATTTGGCAATTAATTACATTGTTTTCACTAGGATTTTTATTTTTGTTTCTGATTTATAATTCTAAACAGAAGGGCAGAGTAACAATTGTAAAATTCTGGCATGTCCTACTTTATTCTAAGGTTTTACATGAGAATTAGAATTATTAAAATCTAATCTAAAATGTATACAAATCTTAAATAGATGACCTTATGTTTTTATTTGTTCAGTGAACATTTTTTTCTTTCCTTTTTTTACCAGGTAAACCCATGGAGAAATTGGCAACCCATAAAAGTTTTGGAGGTATGTGCAACAAAGATTTGTCAAAATTTAGGTGCTGAAACAAGATAAGAATCCAAACTGCTGCAACAATAAAACAGAATGTCTGAAGAAGAAAGAGGTAAACTTATTACAACAGCTTAAAGTCCAGATGTAAACATGACTGAAATGCTGCTGTAGAATCTAAAGAGAACTGTGAAAAAAGTGTGCAAACCTCTTGGAAAAACACCCTGATATGTAAAGTCCGAACTTCTGAAAATTTCTGTATCTTATTTAGAAATAACAGTAAAATATTAGAGAACAGAATGAGCTAACAAGACACTTACAGTGTGGAGTTGCATAGTGAGTAGCTGAATTTAACTGTGTTTACCTTGGAAATATTTGTAATAGTGGAAATTACTGACTGTGATGGATGTGGACTTTATTTAATCAGACTGAATAAGAATTATTCCACGTCGAGAGGAGCCAGTTAAGGTGGCTCGGGCATCTGGTCAGGATGCCTCCCTGGTGAGGTGTTCCGGGCACGAACCACCGGGAGGAGGCCCCGAGGAAGACCCAGGACACGCTGGAGGGACTATGTCTCTTGGCTGGCCTGGGAACGCCTTGGGGTTCCCCTGGAGGAGCTGGAAGAAGTGGCTGTGGAGCGGGAAATCTGGGCCTCCCTTCTGAAGCTGCTGCCCCCGCGACCCGACCCTGGATAAGCGAAAGAAAATGGATGGATGGATGGATGGATGAATAAGAGTTACCTTTACCTCGCTGTTGGCATGATGCAGAATTTTATTGACTTGGAAAGCAGCTCAGCCTCCAGTGGCAACACTTTGGCTGAAGTCTGCTTTAAAACTAGTGTGTTTGTTTTTGTCTTATTTTTGGCTGTAAGTTGATGTTTCACAATGATGACTTGAATTGGGCTGTTTTGTATTTTTGGTGAATACCACTTGAACCTGTTGAGTCTGATGCGTTAAACTACATGTCAAAATTCATAAATAAAAATGGGGGAAAAAAACTGAATGAGGATGTATTTCAAAGACTTTAATTTCCGTCATAATGGCCTGTACACTTTGTGAAGTGTCAAAATCAATGTTAACATGTTAATTACAAACACAAAATAAACAGCAAATTGAAATGATTTGTTTGAAAAAAATCCACTGTCCAATGCTCTGAAAAAGTATTTACTCCCTTAAGAATTATTCTGATTTAACATTTTCTCATATCTAATTGTTGAGATCATCACGCTGGAGGATCTATGTGAATTTGTGGATGACCTGATTTAATTTATGCCACAGAACATCAATCACATTCAAGCAAAGATTTTGACTAAGCCAATAAAAACTTTGAATGGAGTCTTTTTGGTTTGCTTTACCTCATAGATAAGCCCCCATAAATCAGTCGTAGTGATGGTGGCACAGCGGCAGATGGTCATCTTGGGAAAATTTAATTTTAGATTTCTCTTGTACTTGTTGATTTGCTCCTAGGCTAGAGACTAAACCTTAAGTTTTCTAATTCATACACACATTCATACACTAACAATCAGTGTATGAACGTGCCTGTGTGTGTGTTTGTTCATAAGAACAGGCGATTGGGCTCTGCCAATGTCGATATCAAATTTATTTACATAGCCCTTTAAACACAGGAGCCTCCTGGCTGTCCTATAGGAGGGACAGTCCACTCATTTGTTGCATGAAATGGAAGGGAACATTGTACCATAATGTGTAAAGTGGACAGTTAACCCACCACCAAGCAGCAAACCCACAGTTCTTGCTGGCAGATCTGGCCACACACCCAAAACCCAAAGAGCACACCAACCCCAACAGAGGCAACAGAATCATGGGCCCAAGTCGTGCCAAGCAGCCACTGGGAGTGAGCTGGACACTCAAGCACCCAGCCCTGGACCCACAGAAGCACCAATACACCTGTGTGTAGCGGCACCAACCACTGGCAGAGACTGTGGCCCCAGGTCTGCTTGAGGGAGAAGCTTAAGACACAATCTGAGATATAAACAGACCCACACACACAATCATGCCATCACAACCTCGTATGTGGACACACTAAAATGGGTGCCATGCACCTGCTTGCACTTCCCACACATCCTCTATTTTTCCCGGTGCTGACATCCCAAAAGGGTAACAGCTCCTGGAGCCACTACAGGGTTCCTTCATTCTGGGGCGGAGAGAGGCAAACTGTCAGCCCAGACGCTGACCAAGCAGCAGGCTCCTCCTCCGGGTCTCCAAACCCAGATGGCTAATAGAAAACAATGGAAAGACCCCAAGCCTCATCATTGTTTTGAAGATGTATTCCTTTATTTACATACAGATATCTCTATGTTGTTTGTGACAGTCTCATATGCTTTCATACATTGAAGTGATGAAAGACCAGAGGTAGGATGCAGATGTAGTCCTCCTACTAAGTATCCTGTACTGAACCTCATTGTTGACACCTTGTGGCCCTGAGGAACTAAGGGTTACGTTCAAGAAGAAGGATTTCAACAAGTGGAGCTGAGAGCTGGTGAGTGCAAACTGAGACCTGATCCAGAGGCAGGTGTTTTCCTTCAATTCCTCACCGTAGAGAAGAACGACTATTACTGCTGATGTCCAGGTTGCTCATTTACTTTCCAGACCAATTGATTACAGACATTACAGTTTTTTACAGCTCTGGAAAGACCTCTCTGGAGGTCCAACAACAAATGAATGTGTTTTTTTTAACAAACAGCAATAACTGCATATAGCAGCATCAAAAATCAGTGCAGATGAGATACAGCTGATAATTCTGTAAATATTTATCTTTCTGCCTCAAAGTAGAATCATCCAGAGCAGCAGCAGAATCCTGTGTTAAAACAAGCAGCCATCAACATCCGTTTGCATGTTCAACAGCCAATTACTGGTGGCCAGCGCAGCAAAGGTGAGACAAGTGTGTCATGTGGCATGAATGTGTGTATTATGTGGTTGATCTGCCAAGTAAAGACAGCCTCATTATCCGACTGAAAGGACGACTTGCCCCAACACAGAGAAAAAACGTAAAAAAAGAGTTAATTTGCACTTTTAATTCTTCTTCCTTCGTATTCTCTTTTTCTGTCTCTGTCTCTCTCTATTTAGGTGAGAAAGTGAGTGAAGGGTCTGGGGCCCCTCAATAAGTGTCTGTGATTGTGTCTGTGGCCTCTCTCTTTCAGCCATGTCCAGCACCATTAATTGGAGCTGTTGGTGAACTGAGCCCATTCTCCCCATGAGAGGTAATTGCTTTGAGCTTTGGAGGGCCAAGTGTTGGTTTAAGGGCCCCTGACCTTTAACCTCCAGGCAAAAAGCCCCCCCCCTGTTCCCTTTCCTCCCCTCTGTAAATATCTTCTTTCCTGCTGCTTCAGCCTTCTCTGTGAGTGTGTGTGAGTTTTGTCTGCTTTGTTCTGTTGTGAGGAGGAGAGAAAAAGATAGGAACAAAACCTAATCAAGGACAGAGGAAGTGAATTCTTCAGTATGACTCTGCGGAAACTAGGAAATCTCAATTTCTTAAAAAATGTGATCAAAAACATCATATCATGTAATTCAAATTGCTTAGAATTGAAGACTGAAAAACTTCTCTGTTTTGCTATTATCTCTGTAAATATAGACAAACATGCTACTCAAACTTTGCTGACATTTTATTTTACAGTACACCTGTACCTTAATAAAGACGTTCTTGTGTCATTTTTTGGTTAAGGATCACATCACATAAAAAACAAACATAAAACAAGGAATAATTATATAAATCTAGACTACCTTGTTAAAATGCCAGGGCTTTGTGATATAAACAGATCATAACAAATAATTTTCAAAGTGTTTCCCCACAGATGATGTGATACACAGATTGAGCACAAGACATCTGTTAAAACTAAATTGTAAAACAACTGCAATGACTCTGCACACATCCCCACACCTTTGAACTAATACTTTGCTCATGATAAATGAATTGAATTTATTTAAAAACATTCTAATCATACTGATCTTTCCAAGTGTGTTCAGATCTGCCCACAACTTCTCCATAAGACTGAAATCAGGGTTTTGTGAAGATAAGGGCAAAACATTGACTTTGCTGTCCTTAATCCACTTTGTAACCACTTAGGCTGCTGAGGATCATTGTCCATGTCCAAGTTAAGCTCTGGGCCAAAGAACTGGTCTCTTTCCTGAGCGGTATGATTCCTGTTACATCTATGGTGTCGCGCAATTGTTGGAATGAATTAATTTGGCACCATAAATCTTTTGGAAATCGTTTCCAAGGTTGAACAGGACTTGCGCAGCTCCACAATTCTGTCCCCTCTTTTGATTTTTCATTGTGTCAAACAAGAAATCACTGTGTTCCAGGTGTGACTAATTAACTCAAATGTCAGTTAACTTATAAGAAGTTTCTAAAGACATAACATCATCACAACATCTTAACCCTTGACCCAGTTCTGTGCTCCCAGGCTGCTGACAGATGACATTCCCCTATCAGGACACATGGCGACATCGAGACACCATAAGGTTTTAATACATGAAATGAACACAAATTCTAGCATGATAGAAACCATCCCATTTTTCTAAACTTTGGTTCATACACAGGGTCTATTGAGAAATGATTGAATGCTGGAGATGTAGACTTTTGAAATTTTAAAATAGCGCCCCCTCTGCTGCTGCGCCCCTATGCGTTGCATACCCTGCATACCCACTTTTTGCGCCACTGCCTGTGCTCTAAATAATCATTCTCTACTGTGACAAGAAAAGTGCAGAGCTGAACATAGTTTGGTTCTGGTTCTGGGGATGCAGAGCAGAACCTGAACCAGAAGACCTGAGTGGCCTGGCAAGTTGATACAACAAGTCCAACAGATCTTGCATTTGGACTCCATGGCCATGTCAAAACGTAGTACTCTTTTGCCCATTTGTTTTTTGCACTGTTGTAGTTTGGGCAGGCCAGTACACAGGTGATGATGAGGCCAGTCACAGGACGCCTGAAAGTGGATAGGCAGTAGACATGGGGGCTGCTGAAGTACAATTGAACAAAGGTAAACTTCTCAGAAATGATGGTAAGTTCTCTAAGGAGGGGACCAAGAGTCAAGTTCCATGGTGTCAAAGGCTGTTCTGCATATTGACAGACTCGTGCATCAACATGCATGTTTGGAGCTTTGCTCTGTCATCCACTGTGCGTGGATGCCAGCCCCAAACCAAAAAACTGTGGTGTTGGGGTTGCAAGGAGTGAAAGTGCATCCAACATGAAGGGAATACTGTTGGTTGTTTCCCGTGTCTGTAATGCATTCTAAGTCCAGTATGTACCTGCTCTTTTGGCTGAACTGTAGACAAACTTACGGATTTCAAGATCAGAAATGTCTAATAATGTGTTGATGGCCTGATACATAATGGACAGCAAACACTCCAAGTCCTGAGGTAACATGTTTACCCTCCCTTTGTTAAGGAAAACTAAAATGTAGATGGTAGTTTATGAAGTACCTCTATAAATTTCTGCAGTACTCCATTAACAATTTGAGGGAAAATGTCTGGGTTAAGCATAAAAACAGTTACTAAAGTGAATTGAAGTCAATACAGTTACATAATTACATAAAACGCTGCTGCCTTGAAATTTTGATTTCAAGGCAGTTTAAGGTGTTGTACCCTCTCCCAACCCTAGTTCTGAAATTCTAAACATTTTTTTGTTGTCCTCAAAGATTTTCAAAGTTACAAACACCTATGAACGCTCTCTGAAAACAGAACATTTTAGCTTTGAGGGAGGAGAATCTCCTGGACTAGGCGTGGGAGCTGAGGTGTGGAGTGAGGAAGAGTAACTTTAGCTGTTAATGGTGGAGAAGCACAGAGGGGAGGAAAAGGGGAGAGTACAAATGACTTGGAGAGAAACAAAAAAGAGGGAGAGCAAGAGAATGTAAGATGATCGAGGTTGGACTCTTAAAAGCAGGAGCATTATTGTCCCCTCAGGCTGAGACTCTCTCCTTGTGTGTGTGTGTGTTTGCATGTATGCGTGTGTGCGCATGTTGACAGAATGACAGGTCGTTATGAATCATCTCTTCCTCCCTCCCCGGCCTCAGAGGGCACCACTAGCTTTTGAGTGAGCTGTCATGTTCAAGAGAAGAGCGCTTGTTTTGTTGTAGTCAAAGAAAGGAAGCGCTGTGAAAACATACACATGTACTTAGAGCCACAAAGTATGTAAACAAGCTGGTCCAGGGTGTCAAGTATGGGAGGGAGCTCTGGGTTTGTGTTGTGAAGACAGAGAAAGGTTTACAACCAGACCCAGGTAATTTAGAGGTAGGAAGTGTGTCAACAGACAGAGAGAAGAAGGGAGCGCTTGGTTTGTTGTAACTGCTAAAGAACAACACACACATACTTAGGCATTAAATATGTAAACAACCAAGCTGGGGTTGAGTTTCAGCCAAGTTTGTAGAAACAGAGTGTGGGCAGGTCGCCATGGAGCTGGAATGTCTTCATTACTTCAACAGAAAGCATAAGATCATCCGCTAATAAACTGTGTTGTGTCTACTGACCAGCAGACACAAGGATAGTAAATAAAGCAAGAATCCAGGCAATCCCCTCAAAAATGATTAACTACATTAAATATTACAGAATTGAAATAATGACTACAATGATTACAAAAAAAGCTATCTTTACCAAGCTGTTTTTTAAACCTAATCATTGGTTTTGCCCTTCATAGTGGCAACAAGTGTAAACCATCAAAGTTGCTGAACATGTCAGTTGTATGGTAAATGGTGGATGTGAAAGTTTTAAGTTGTGCACGTAGATGTCCACACAGAGGCTAGTGAGACAACAGAAGAGTTAAGAAATGTTAAACTTTTGTTGCTGTTGTTGTCACGGAACCCTGTCATCTTTCTCTGCTTCCCATATGTTGAGTCCGTAATACGCTGCTGTGAACTAATGGGCGAGAGGCTTTTAGCTCAAAATAGGTTCAATTAATCTGGATTGTGTTATGTAATGCTAAGGCATTAAAATGGTGTGACTATTCATAAATGTAAATAAATATCTAAACATTATATTGTTAAGCCTATGTCTTTAAGGGAATACTTACCTTTTAAAACAATGATATGCTATTAAAACTTGGATTATTTCTTTCCACATTCAGTCTTAACATATCATTTTAACATTGAATAGTTCCTCGTGTTACAGACTCTTTAAGCTACACTTAAAGTTTGGTTAAGTGTAATCATTTTTCTTATTCTTGTGTATAATGTGGCTTTAATTTGTTGAGGTGTGAAAAGTAATTTTGTTGGTCAAGTTTAATTTTGCAGAGTTGTAAAATACCAGCTGTAGACATAAGGTGACACTGTTTCTGCTTCTAAGATGTAAGCAATTGTAATTTTCAAGATTTTCTCACTTCTAGTTGTTATGAACCTAATCAAGAAAACTGGTTTTGACCTTTGAAACATTAAACTTAAGAGTCACTGAGTTTCTGAGCCTAATCCTGACGACCTCACCTGTTGACTGACATTTTTTAGTCAAAAATGTTGGTCTTATTCAGTTTAAGACGTGTGATGCGTAAGGATTGCTATTCTTTCTATTTAGTAGTTACAACAAAGATGAAAAAAACAACAATTAATTTTCTCTGGTTAGAAAAGGTTCAACCAAATTATCAAATTAAAATTAATCTGTTTTACATGTCATTGTAGAGGTTTTGAGTTTGTTTTGTGCAACTTGAGTTATGCCTTATTTTACCTTATTTTATTGTTGTAATTATTGTTTCCATAAAATAACTAAAATCACTGCAACCTTTAACCTACAAGACTTACTGAGATAGAGCAGAAAAAGAAAACAGTCAGATAAAGAACAGCTTGTTCCGTGTTTCTTAGAACATGATTTAGAGGTTTGTTTAGTTTATGTATGAGGCAACAATAACATCTGATAATACTGGCCCTAGTTGATTTTCACTTGTTTACTAAGGAGAAAGCTTTGCACTGAGGGCAACACATTATTAAAATAGACAAAAAAAAGTGGAACATGCTTGCTGCATTTGTTTGTTGTTCTGAAAGGGAAGGGAAACACAGCACCAACCAAAACAAACAGAGGAAGCTGATAAAGTGTGAAAACACAAACACAACATTTGCTGCGTTTCTTAGTCAAAGAACAATAGTTATTTTCCCAGATCTACTGACCGTGCATCACAGCATCGAAGGAGTGAAAAAAAATTACTGCTGTGAAACCAATATGCCAGCGTCAGCCAGCAAAACTCACACACACTTAGGGCGAGAAGACAGAGGTGAAAGGTCAGCTGACACAGGTGGAGAGGCAAAAGACTGAGAAATGAAAAACAAGTGAAGAAGAGATGAAAAGGACCAAGGAGGACAGGAAAGGAGAAGCAAGGAAGAAATGAGAACGTCTTCCAAAGACCTGCTCACCCTGCTATGATTAAATGAAACGATGAGTATAGATTTGTAATAATAATTCTGTACAAATTTCCAAGCAATCATAATGAAATTACACTCAGTAAAAAAACCTGTGCTGAAGAAGTGGGCCCTATCAGGGATCATAAATCATAAATAAATTAAATAATAACTCATCCTTAAAAGATCATAGAACAAGACTTCTAGGTCTTACTTATATATCATTAGTTGTGGCATTTTTGGAGTTTTTCAACTTGCTTTCAACATCAGTGTAACCCATTTACTTCAGGTTTTAACCATATCTATGTAATAACTCCTCATGAGTTCATGAGGCGAAACTGAAAAGTTTTTCCCTTTCCCTTTTTTTCAAAATTGACAAATGCAAGATTTTCAAAAAAAATCCTTTTAGACCACAGGAAATGTATTAAGAGTGTACCAAAGTTGGTTTTTCAGATATACAGATTTGCATATACTTAAACTAAATACATTGTTGAAAATTGGCAAGACACTTTCTATTTCTTTCCCATCGTTCATCCAAATGTTGCAGTGGAAACTTAATTCAGACACAATGTCAAGAATTATTTTTTACTTTTAAATTATATAAAAAAACATGACTTCGATTCAGTAATATATTTTAATTTCAGTGGATTGATATATTTGACCCTCAGCTTCGTGATCTACATGAAGAGTGCTATCGCAGTTTGCTAATACGTGTCAGTCAACCACTCAGATGAAGTTGAATTGTCTGCTGAATCCCATAAATTTGAACATATACCCAGTTTTGTTTTGGGCAGAGAATATGTGACAAGCTCTCTGCCTCCTTTAATCTTTCCACATTCTAAGAAGAGACAGTCTATGACCTGTTGTTCCCTTTCCTCTACCTGATTCCACAATACATTTGGTTTTCATAGAGCAGAGGTCTGTTTCACAAATCCAGGATAGCGGATTTGGCCGCCATCCTGGTTTTCCGGATATCCTGGCTCAATTAAGCCAGGCTAGAGAAATGGCTGATAAAGAAACTCAGGATGACATATAAGTTTTAGCATGTTCCTCTGAAATGGAATCTCGGCAAAAGTTCAGTCTGTAAGACTCTCTAGTCGCACCTTCCTCATCAATCAGTGCCTCCCTCTCTGCAACCTGGACCTATCAGTGCCGGTCCAAGCCTCGCTCTAGCCAATCATCGTTTGGGCTCCAGTTCAAAAGGACCTTCACCCATGGCCTCCTCTACTCAACAGCTGTGATCAACCCACCTCCACCCCATCTCCACCTTCTGCTCCTGGCTCTCAGGCCTCATCTTCCTCCGACCGCCGCCACCAGTACAGGCCCTGGGGGTCTACATTCCTATGCTGCATCAGGAATGTTCATTGAACTTTTCAAAGTCCTGCTCGACGTTCCCGGCCGGGGCCTGAACGCCAAAGGAGTTTGTTTATTTTTATGTTCATTTTGTCATTAAACTTTTTTAATCACTTTCTTTCTCCATTTGAGTCTCTCCAGATTGAAAGAAGGATGACATTTTACTGATGAATTTCAGGGATTGATAGTCAGCTGATAGTCTGGTGGACTTGGTTTGGTTGCAGACCAGAAATGCAACATTTGTTACATTTTCAGCTGATTATATTATGACAGAGAATTTCTGATGTTTTAATATGTTCAATACGTATTCTTCTCCCTGCTGGATATAAATCTATGAACAGTTTGATTTGTGTTAGTTCATCCAAGATGCAAAAGAGGACTAAGCAAATTTTTATTTATATTGGTCAATAATTAAATTTTATATAAGTGCAGCTGTTAAAATTAGTTTGTAAAAATGTATCAAACTGCTTCTATACCTAATGAGATATTCAGTCCAGTTTTTGTTGTCTATTGGTTTTAAAGATGACAGTGGCTGCAGTGCGCAACAGCAAAGGGAAAATAAAACTGACAGTCCAAAATAGAGCTGGTGTTAAAACAACGCTAGTTTTCATAACGTAGTTCATATAATACAGATTTAATTTTTAAACCTTGAACAGCAATATTTTTATCTTATTATTGTGTGTCAACGTTTTTTTGTACATATTGAGGTTTGTGAATTTTTCTGTTTTTTGTAATCCACTTTAATTAGTGTGTGTTTGTACAGAAGTCCCATAAGTATACAGAATATGAACAAATAATAATTTGAAACTTGTTTAGCTTGCTTCCCATGTTATGGTTTTAAGTTGCAGTTCTACACACACAAGTTTCAGGTCAAGTTAAGCATACTGCAAATGCCAGTAATGTTGATTAAGAAACACAAAACGTAAATGTTAATATCAATATCAATATCAAGGATATTTTATTTTGCCTACTTTATTGTATAAAACTATTTTAATGTTTAGCTTAAATATTTCCTCCTACTGAAAGGGTTTACCTTATGTAGACCCGTCCTCAGTTCCACCGCCCCGCCCGCACTGCCTGCCGTGGTCCTGCATAAAAAGTTCAGTCAACTGACGAGCAACAAAAGGAGTAGCTCACAGCCAAACAACACTAACCCCATTATCTACCTGCCTCTCCCCCCTCACAACATGCACAGACCTTTTTGTGAAAAGAGGTGAGAGAAATGCTATCAGCACCTTCTGTGTAATTACAGCGACTCAGGTGACATCTTACACCGACTAAAAAGGCAAAAAGAGTGTGTGTAAGAGTGTGCGTATGCGTGTGTGTACGCTGTCAAGTTTGTGTGGACTAAAGTCTTTTCACAGGGGAGAAAAGTTAGACAACAAAGGAGGTGAAGGATAAATTTTAGGGAGGAGAAAGAATGAGTCGGCATGTCGACTTTCTGAAGACCCGAACCTGATCCATCCAGCAGGTGTCTGCGTGTGTGTGCGCGTGTGTGTGTGCATTCATTAGTTGGAATTTTCAAAGATGAGCATATGCTTGTTGATGGGCACAAGTGTCAGGTTCAGGTGAGTTTCTTTGCTCATATGCTTTTTTTTTTCAGAAAGTTATCCTAAAAAGCTCAAGCGTTTTATTGAACATACATTACATTGAGGAATTAGGAGAACATTTTTAAAACTGAAATACAATTTAGAGTAAAATAAACCTCAGCAATATAAAATAAGTGTAACTGAGAATTCATGTCAGGGTGACAGTCGGGAAGCTGACATGTTTTAAATCTAAATAAATACCAACAAAGAAACAAGAAACAAGCAAAGGAAAATGAAAACAGAGATAGCCTTAGACTGTGCTAAACTTTACGGTTTTTATTGACGTAGCCAAGGTTACAATATAATATCTAGCTGAAGTTTAGATTAGGTTTCATACATAGTTGAACCAGTTATTTAATTCCATTGTATTGAAAATCTGAATCTTGCGGTTGCAGTGGAGAAAATGGTGTCACTCAATGATGCCTATTGTAAGAGGTCTATTTGCTTCTCTCTTCTACATATTTGCTTTTTTGCTTTTCTGCAAGTTCAACATATTCATTAACCCTGTAGATCATAATGGCTTGAAAGTCCTGCCACCATTCTTCAGGTACAACCTCGGTGACTCTACATGTCTCTAATTAGAAGAAGTCATGGAGCTGAATGACTGCAGTGCAGTGATTTTATACATAGAGATGATCTTAGAGTGGTTCCTTGTCAGTCACAGGCACCTGCAAGTTACTGAGAATCAATCTGCTTTTTCATGGTCCAGATACTAGAGGGGATACACCATGGACAGAGGTACTCTCCACTACAGGTCAACACAGAGACACACCGGACAAGAATCCATGCACACACACACAAACACACACAAACACACGCTTGCACCTAACAAAAATTGAGAGTAATCATTTGACCTGATAGTCAAGTTTTAGGGAGTGTGGGAGGAAGTCGGAGTAACCCACGCTTCATGCATAGAGGAGAAGATTGAAACTTCTTGCAGACGGACAGGACAACAGTCTGCCTTGTTCAATTATCAGAACAATCATTTTAAATATATTCATTTTTAAACTATAGAATATTTTGAATTACTCCCATGAGGAAATGTACTATTTTCTAGTCCACTCCATTCTTCTATAAAGTAATTTCTTGGAACAATAATTCTATACAATCATTACTCAAAGATAAGATAAAGTACAAATCAAACTTTATCACATATCACATGTCAGCATGAAGCCCTTAATTGAATACAGAATGACACTGTTATGCTGAAGAATGTGTCTGTCTCATACAGAGATGTCAAGAACAATAAGTACATATGTATGTATGTATCCACAAGTATTAAGTTGTCCATGAGTGTGTTTGTGTGATCATTATGTCAACCCTTCCTCCCACATATGGACACATTCACTCATTCACTTTAACCAGTGACTGATGGCTCTGTGTAATGAATGTAAAGGCTGTATTGTTCATTTCAGCAGCATTCACATATTAGTGTCGGGCCCCGGGGTGAGCAAGGCGGCTAATGCCAGGCTCAGCTTTCTACCTCCACTTCAAAGACATAGCATGATGACAAAATGAGTTGGGCCTTAGTTAGCAACATATTCTCACTGGATCCATACAAAGTTGGAAGAAAGCAAAGGTTTTTAGGGTTATTGAACATAGGTTTATTCAGATGGTTTCAGCTTGCAAACTATAATAATACTTATTATTGGGTATTTTCTAAATCTAGCAAGCGTAACACAGTCAACTCCAAATCACAGTGGATTCTAAATGGTAGCACTGTTGCTTTGCAATAAAAAGATCCTGCACACTGCACACATTTCTGAATGTACGAACGGACTCAGTCCAATTTTGTAAAACTTCTTTGGAAAGCTTCACTGCAGCTTTGCAATCAACCACTTAGTGGACTAGTGAAGAATAGGCTGATCTCCACTCTGGATTCTTTGCCAGCTGTTTTTCCGTTTTGAGGAATGTAACCTCAACTGCTCTCTTGTTGTTAGAGACAGAGGCTGGATCTCTCAGAACTGCCAGTTCAGTTCTGAGAATGGTGACCACACATTTCTTATCCATCTTAATCTCTCTTTCTTCAGCCAAAGACATTTCTTTCTCTCCAGGTTGATAATTCCCACAGCATGTTTTCTCTGTGCATGCATGGGTTCTCCCCAGGTACTCCGGCTTCCTCCAAAACAATACTGTTAGATAAAAAGGTCTGTTTAAATTGCCCTTAGGTTGTCTATCTTGTGTGTCTCTGAGTTACCCTATCTAGGGTGTGTCCTGCCTCTCGCCCAAAGATTGCTGGGTGAGTAAGGAGACAGGTCACAGGAGAGCACTAGCTCTCCTGTGACCCTCCACAATGAAGCAGGTAAAAACAATGGAGAAATGGATGGAATCTATAGGACTTTGCAAATGAACAACACAAATCATTTGATTTGCTTCTTTTCTGGGTAAATGGCCACACTGAGGTTTGACATGAATAGAGTGGAGCAACACCAGTGGATGATATGAATCAGTTTCCTGCACCCCTTCCCTTCACTCCACCCTGCCCAACCCCCCCAACTCAGCTCCACAAGACTAGCAGCAGCATCACTTAACAAACAGCTGGTGGAACTGTTAGTCTGCAGCTTGGAGGAGGACTGCTCACATAAGCCAACACATTTAGAAGCTTGTTTGCTTGTGTGTGTCTGTATAACATTTCCGCATTATACTTTTTGCTTTATTTGACAGGGAATGAAAATTCATGTACTATTTCCCCCATTATAGCAGCTTCAGAGCATGTTCAAGACTAGAGCTTTTGTTACTTCAGTGACACTGGTGATGAAATGCATTCTGCTACCGCTCTGCAATCATCTGTTGTAGAAATGAAGAACATTACAGATAACCTATCATGAAACTGTCATACAACAGAGTCTTCAGTCAGAGGCTTCTTCATAGCCTCTACCAGCTACAGTAGATCCTTTCTTGCCTACAGCCTTAAGCATTTACAGCAACTCTTTGAAGAACTTTGAATACAGTCCAACATCCCTGATCTAAAAGTTCTATTTTACATGAAGTATTTCTGGATTGGGGCTGCACAGTAGAGCAGTTCTTAGCATTATTGTCTTGCAGCAAAACAGTCCTGGGTTTGATTCCCAGCCTGGGGTCTTTCTGCATGGAGTTTGCATGTTCTCCCTGTGCATGTGTGTGTCTCTGTATTGCCCTGCGACATACTGGTGACTTGTTCAGGGTGACCCCTCCTGTCGCCCAAAATATCTTCCTGGAGACAGGCATCAGCAACCATCCCAACCTCACTAGGGACAAGAGTGTACAGAAAATGGATGGATGGTAGTTCTGAATTAAATTGAAAAATACCATGAAAACAAACAAAATGTCTAATTACTAAATTGCTATTCTAAACAGCTCCACAAAAAAGAATTTATTCATGTGGTTTTAGGCAGATTCCATAAACCATTATCTGGTTAAAAATTAAAGCATACAAGCCAACCATGTTTATTAACTAGGTTGCATTTGCCTGTGAATCCAATTGTTTTAGCGTTAATGGTGGGCTGTTAGTCCGAGTGATTGCTCATGAGTTTTGTGTTTCCCTTGTTGCTATGACTATTTCCGCCCCCAATCTTCCATCTTGCCACCTGTTTTAAAATGCTCTTTCCATTTTCTGAGGAAAAGCCAGAGATGTTGCGTTGTCTAGTTGTTTTGGAGAGTTTTCCACACCCTGAAAGGATGGAAAAGGCCCTGGCATTTCCAACAACCTTTCTTCTCCTCTTATTTATTCCTGTTTATTTATTTCCGCCACACAGCTCCCGAAGTAAAAACATTCTGCTGCACATATGCAAATCCACTTTGCTCCACGTCAAGACGTGACATTTCTGAAATGCGAAATAAATTGATATGGCCCAATTAGATTGAAGGTGCCGTTGGCTCACCACCCCATCCCACCCTCTGCCTCTCGCCTCATTGCAAATTGCTTTACATTTGCCTGCTCTCATCCGGAGCTCTTAATTATATGGTGTTGTGTGGTGGCTTTTTGCTGTAACAGTGAGGAGCTGCAGACAGCTGCTATGTGGCAGTTAGCCGCCACAGCTAGGATGCAGCTAAAAGCTTATCCCGGCAGGGGAGAGGAGTGGAGCTGGAGGAGAGGGAGCAGGCCAAGCCAGGGCTCGAACAAAGAAGAAACCTTCAGTCTGCTTGATGGAGAACTAGGAGGTGCTTTGTATGAAAAGAACATACAAGAGGAGTTGGGTAGTGTGTGTTTTATTGTCTGCAAATGTATCCTAGTGAAAAATCAATTCAGAGACAATGGTAGAAATGAAACAGCTCAAACTCTTCCTGACTACACAGTTTTTGTTTATAAAAATAATTTATGTAAAAAAATAAGTGAAGTTGGCTGTTAAGCATCTTTATTTAAGTTACTCATTGAAGTTTATTAACTTCAAAATAATGAACCATAGGAGACATGTTAATTTCCAAATATTTTTAAATAAGTCTTCAGACAGTAAAAACATGAAGCACTGAAGACTGAGCCTGTGACTGTAGTACTGTAAAAAGATCTATGATTAGTTACAAGACTTTATTTGAGAAATACTTATTCTAGATATGAAAACAGCACAATAAAAATACTGTAGGCTGTTGAGTTTTTATAAGTTTAAATAAAATGTTGCCTCACATGTTGCTTAAACTGCAACTGCATTCTGGGTAAATATCATGCGCTAGGTCCAACTGCCTCATTCCAACCTAAACAGTAATGAGTAACGTTAAGCCTTTTCAATTTAAATCAGAGCGCATTGAAATAGATGGGGATGTGGAAATCACCAGGAGTAACGAAGATGAGGAGGATCGGCTGTTACTGTTGATTCAATGTTTGGAAGCATGGCTAACAGGGACAGCTTCGTTCACTTCATTGTGAAAACTACAGGCACACTACATAACTAAACAGCAAAGAAAATCACTGTCATAATTCACAACTTCTCTTTCTGTTCACTGATTGGCCAGATTAAAATTCTTTCAGTGGCAATCCTCAACCCAGACTGTCTGTGAAGGGAGATGCTAATCAACAACAGGTTAGATCCATGTTGACTTTGTGTGCTTTTCTTCAACAGGGGCAGGAATGCTGCTGACAGGGAGCTACGATTCAGAGTGTGTAACACTACCAAATACTTCTAGTAGGACAAAGCCAAAATTCAGACCTGAATTCAATTGAGAATCTGTGGAAAGACGTCAGAGCTGATGTTCACAGAGGCTGTTGATCCAATGTGACTGAGCTTCAGCTGTATCTGGAAAGTGCTTCACTTTTTTTACAACCTCATTCCAATTTGTAAATTTATTTCTTAAAATTTATACCATAATCTAATACTTTTCTGGCTTAATTATACTTACAAATGTAGCCCTAGGCGAAAATCCAACCTGGAAGACTCTTCCTCTTCTTCACACCTAACAAGATTCCATCATCTTGTAATCCACGGCCATCACCGCCCGCCTAACAAAGCTCTGCTATAAGCCTGCAGGCCGGCTGCCGTTGCGCCTACGAGGTTCAATCAGCCTGCAGGTCTCGGCTTCTTTGCCTCGCCTAACAAAGTTCAACATGAGCTTGCAGGCCGGCTGCTGCGCACCTAACAAGGTTCAAACAAGCCTGCAGGTCACGGCGTGGCCTCGGCCCGGCCTCTTTGGGGGGGGAAGACCTACCTGAGCTTCGTTCGAGCCGATCATTCAAGATCGCTGCAATTCTCGGCTCGCACGTCTTCCGCCGGTGTCCGAGTGCCAAATTCTCGGTCTAATAAAGTTGTCTAACTGCTGTTTCTCTCTCTGTGTGAGTCTCTACAGATTGAAATGTAGCCCTAGGCGAAAATTCAACCTGGAAGACTCTTCCGGCATCACATATCACCACGCCTTCATCCCAGCCAATCAAGACGCTCCACCTCTCTACCTCGATCCAATCACCTGGCAAGAGCTCCTTCAAAAGGCGAAGCAATCACAGATCCACCCGCTTCAGCTGTGCTTCAATGTTAATGGTGCTTTTCCTTACCTCCATACATCCAGCTGCCTCCTCTCTGTCAAAGGTTCTGCTCCTTCGGCCTGGTCCGGCTCGCAAAGCTCCCTCTGATCATCCTTTTCCCTTTCTCGGCTCAGATGCCCCTCGACCCTCGCTGAGCTCCCGTGGACCTTCAGCCGTCCTCATCCTGGCTCCCTTTGGCCTTCATCAGCTACACCCCGGCGTCTCTTCGATCCGCCGTCCTTTTCTCCCCCCCACTGACCCTAGCCAGCCTCCCCTGTTGATCCCGTCCCGGACTCCTCCACCCGCCGCCTCCAGTCCGCCAGGCTCGCTCACTTCCGTATGTCTCAGCCGCAGCGGCTCTCCAGCCTCATCAACCGGCAACCTGCCCACAGGGGGCGTCATCTAGCTTCATGGAGACGCCCCCCCCCCCCTTCCCCCCCGTTAAAGTCATCTCAAAGCAGGAACCGCGCCAGTCAGCTCACTGAACTATCCGCCCCACCATGACTCCCTTCGGCCTCCATCAGCGACGCTGCTGCTCCTCCTCGATCCGCCGTCCTGTTTCCCGCCACTGACGCTCGTCGGCCCTCCAACTCGTCCTGTCGTGGACTCGCTCCTCCGCCTGGATCGTCTTTCCCAGCTCCCCTCCAGGAGACACCGCCATCAGACCACCACGCCCACTTCCGCACGTCTCTGCTCGCAGCGGCTCTCCGCCGCATTAACCGCCATCCTCGCTGCGCTCGTGTCCAGGTAAAGACGTACCTTCTCCAATCTCGTTCATAATTCGTTTTCACATCAATTAAGACACCAGAGCTTCCAGCTCCTGTTTATCTGGCCTCGAATCGCCGGTCTATCTCATCTCAGAGTCGTGATTAGCTCAACTCGTGCGGTTTGCAGAGCTGAAGCTTTAAGCTGTTCTAAAATCTCATCAGCTCCGCTTTCTAACGGCGGTTCACAGTGACCTGAACTTTGCCAACATGTCGCTTCTCAGGCCATTTACAGTTCAAGGTGTCGCACGACTCGATGGCTTCTGTTCCTCTTTCCCTCGTTTTCTGTCAGCTCGACTGGAATCGAGGAGGCTCACGCATTAAGTAGGAACTCAGTAGATCCGCCAGTCCAGCACACGGGACAACGAGGGTCATAAAATTAGTCGCTCTCTTCCTCAACCGTATGGCCGCCTAAGCGCTGCGGCTCTACACGCAATCGCTGTTGGAGCCAGTTGCTATCATTTTAAGCATAACCGTACTGTATGGTGCCAATTGGGGGAGACCCCCCCCCCCCCCCCCCACTGAATTCCATACATTCAGCTTATGGCTAGTCTATTTTGTCACCCTGTGTACGTATCGTGATGTGTGTATCAGTGATCATAAACAGCATAGAGCCGTTTCTAGGTGAGGCAGCTAGTTCTCCTGCGCGGCAGGGGGCGCTCATGCTCTCAAACATCGCAATTCCACAAATGCAGAGTAAGAGACAGTAACATGAGCTAGCCTTAGAACTAGCCTCACAGTAAAGTCTGTTCAGCGACACATCTCTGGGTTTTCCCTCTTTCCACAGCAATCACGTATTTCCGCAAACCATTAAGCCTAAATCTATTTCTTTTGCATGGGAAATATTTAACTGTTTTCTGATATATATTTGTAGCATTGTTTCCAGTTGCAATGCTTGTTGTGTGACGCAGAGAGCGAGAAAGTGGTTGAGTCATACATTGACAGTTTTCCCCCCTTCCTACGAACTCGGCTCAAATTAATATCCACACGTCTAAGTTTGATTGCGTTAACGAAATTATTCCATGGTGGCAGCGCTGCCACGTATGTCATGTAAAATAATTGTTTTCTGCCCCCAGCGTTGTCAGCACGTACAATTTTCCGGCGCATTCAATACCTTGCAGGGATTTACTGTATATCGATAAATCCGATTATGAATGCCTCTCCAACTATAATCCTTGTTGGCAAGTTACTCAAGCACACACACTTCAACCAAGCCTCCATTATCTCTACTATCCCTGCAGGTCATTCCAACAACCAGTCAACAGTATTTCCCAAGCCCTTCACCCCAGCATGCTATGCCTTATCTAAATTCGGCACAACTTGGAAATCTTCCCTTCCTCATGACGGGGTCATGTCCTCCCTATTTGTTCTATCGTCACCTCCTACTCCCTCATACGCAATCCATCTGCGACATTCTTCAGCGCCTATTGAGTACAGACTTTTGGGGGAATCTATCCCTAATTATTGCCATATATTTGTTTATATATTCATATATTCTACATGTTTAGGTTTTTTAAGATTCAATTCTATCTCATTCTTAAAGCACTGCTTTGCCGCTGGAAATGCACTGTATAAATAATCACCTTTCCTCAAGGATCGAGGGGAAAGAACTGCCATTTTCATCGACCACTTTGCATAATCTACCTCAGCTGATGCTTGTTTACTAACCATTCTAGGACTCTGTTAGCTTCGAATGCGCAAGGGACAACGCAGGTCCCGGATCTATGCTTCTTTCATGCTGTTCTCACCTCTCACTTTTAAGCCAGCAAGCTACACCCCAATTCCTACGTCCTTCACTCATGAAATCTCCAGATCAGTCACATCGTTAAATTTCTTAGAAATCCAATATTTATGCTAGTTCCCCTCGGCCATCTCCAGGCCTCATATTTGGTCCTCAGGCAGCCTCCCATTGCCCTCAAGGTTCAGTCATAACCGTTGCTGGTCCTTGGCAGCATCCTTCTGCGGTACTCTTTCAAACTTCTCCTCTGTTCTCCCTGCCTTCAGACTATGGGTAAGCATTCGCTACAAATCTCTGGTGGTGGAGCACTCTGACATACTAATATCTATTTTCATCAAGCATAACAAGGCTGAAACAGCCTGCAAGCCACAACATCCATGCCGCGCATCGAGGCCCAGACCAGCTCGCAAGCCACACCAGCATTGCCCGCAGTTCACCGCAGTCATCACCTCATTAACAAAGCTTCGAACAGCTTACAGGCCAACGGTCATAACACCTAACAGGCTCAAACAGCCTGCAGTTCACCTCAGTCATCACCCCGCTTAATTAAGCTTCGAACAGCTTGCAGACAGTCAGTCGTAGTGCCTAACAAGGCTCGAACAGCCTGCAGTTCACCAGTCATCACCTCATTAACAAAGCTTTGAACAGCTTGCAGGCCGACAGCCGTAGCGCCTAACAGGTTCGAACAGCCTGCAGTTCACCTTAGTCATCACCTCATTAATTAAGCTTCGAACAACCTGCAGTTCACCACAGTCACCACCCCATTAACTAAGCTTATAACAGCTTACAGGTCGACAGTCGAAGCGCCTAACAGGCTCGAACAGCCTGCAGTTCACCACAGTCATCATCCCGCTTAATTAAGCTTCGAACAGCTTGCAGACCGACAGTCGTAGCGCCTAACCGGCTCGAACAGCCTGCCGTTCGTTCACTGCAGTCATCACCTCATTAACAAAGCTTCGATCAGCTTACAGGCCGACAGTCGTAGCACCTAACAAGGCTCGAACAGCCTGCAGTCGACCGCAGTCATCACCTCGTTTAACAAAGCTTCGAACAGCTTGCAGGTCGGCAGTCAAAGCACCTATCAAGGCTCGAACAGCCTGCAGTTCACAGCAGTCATCACCTCGTTTAACAAAGCTTCGAACAGCACGCTGGTCGGCAATCGTAGCGCCTAACAAGGCTCGTACAGCCTGCAGGCCACCGCAGTAATAGCACCTAACAAGGCTCGTACAGCCTGCAGGGCACCGCAGTCATAGCACCTAACGAGGCTCGTACAGCCTGCAGGCCACCGCAGTCATAGCACCTAACGAGGCTCGTACAGCCTGCAGGCCACCGCAGTCATAGCGCCTAACAAGGCTCGTACAGCCTGCAGGCCAACGCAGTCATCGCCTCGCCTAACAAAGCTTCGAACAGCTTGCAGGCCAGCAGCCGTAGCGCCTAACAAGGTCCGATTAGCCTGCAGGCCACGGCCATCACCGCTCGCCTAACAAAGTTCGATATGAGCTTGCAGGCCGGCCGCTGTCACACCCAACAAGGTTCGATTATCTTGCAGTCTGCGGCCATCACTGCCCCCTAACAAAGCTTCGTCAATCTGGAGGCCAGCCGTCGTCGCGCCCAACAGGCCTGACCAGCCTGCGGGCCGCGGCCATCTCCGCCCGCCTAACAAAGTTCAATATGGGCTTGCAGGCCGGCCGCCGTTGCTCCTAACAAGGTTTGATCAGCCTGCAGGTCTCGGTTTCTCTGCCCCGCCTAACAAAGTTCAATATGAGCTTGCAGGCCCGGCTGCCCTAGGCGAAAATTCAACCTGGAAGACTCTTCCGACATCACACATCACCACGCCTTCATCCCAGCCAATCAAGACGCTCCACCTCTCTACCTCGATCCAATCACCTGGCAAGAGCTCCTTCAAAAGGCGAAGCAATCACAGATCCACCCGCTTCAGCTGTGCTTCAACCCACCTCCTCCCCATTTCCACCACCAGCCTCCTGGATGCCTCCAGGTCCCCTCAGACTCTCCTCTCTCCAAGCTCCTCTCCACCACCAATGACTGGGCCCGGGGGAAGACCTACCTGAGCTTCGTTCGAGCCGATCATTCAAGATCGCTGCAATTCTCGGCTCGCACGTCTTCCGCCGGTGTCCGAGCGCCAAATTCTCGGTCTAATAAAATTGTCTAACTGCTGTTTCTCTCTCTGTGTGAGTCTCTACAGATTGAATTACTGTATATTTTACATGGAGATATGAAATGATATCACCAAATATAGAAAATATCTGAGGCCATCAGGCAGTGAGCCCATGATAGGATTACACAATGTTATTAATTTAAAGGGATCAAATAATAATCAGCATATTGATAAAAATGGAAGAAATGTAACTGTTGGGCTGAGGGAACAGTTCACAGGGTTGAACATAAAGAATATAATAACTTTAAGTGTCAGTTAGTGTTATTAGTCCTTAGTCGTTGAAAGTGGAGAGCTTAAAGTGCCCTTATATCTTATGTAATATAAAATTTACAGCAAGACCTAACAGTTTTTTTAAAAAAGTTTTCTTGGTTGCTGTTTTTTGTCAGACAGGTTTTACAGTCGATCTAGTGGATAATCAACCAGCAGAGCTACTTATTCACTCAAAATTGCATAGCATAAGCCAGATTCCAGCAGTTACCACAACAGAGTTAGAGGAAAAATTCTAACAGTGAACACTGTGCAGCTAATAATGAACTGGACAGTGATTCCCATCAGTTTATGGTATTTCATTGTCAGACAACTCCAAACTGAACATTTAGTAGCATTTATTTTTAGAGTTCAACTTCATTTGACTACAAAACCTTATGCTGTTGGAATTACAGTCAGTAATTATTTTTTTCCTGCTGTTAGACACTAAATGAATATGGCCTTGAACAACAGAATTTTCTTAAACCTCAGAGTGATTCTTCTAACCAGCACTGGAGTGGAATTCATTTCCAGCTCTGGAGTTACAGATCTCAGACTGGCCCAATTTAGATAAAAACCTATTACCAAAATCATGTAATTATATTCTTACATATAAGAATATATTTACATACAATAATATAATTGTTCTGCAGTTCAGTGTGCACTACAATAGTGAGCTACAATAGTGCAGTGTTTTGAAAAGCCTTGTTATCCACTGTATCTGTCTAAAATATTTCCATTTCACTGCAAAGAACAGTTGCTTCACAATCCACATTTATTTCACAACAATAAATGTACAATAATGTACATTTATTGTACAATGATGTACATTTATTGTTGTGAAGAACAACAATAAATGTTTCAACAATGTCACAATCTATACTTTGTTCAAATAAATTTTAAGAGATGTACAAACCTTACAAATGAAAAAGAGTAAAAAAAATATTAAATTTCAATATTTTTTGTTTATTCTTATATTCTAGTCATCTCTTTTTTCCTCTGAAAGGAAATGGTTCTGCAATAGATTTTACAAACATGAGAACTTGAGCTAAACAGCACATTTCCAACACTATTGTTTACAAAATCAGAATGCTGTTTAATGCTGTTTAATATCAAATATCAAGCAGAATAGTTTTCATAGACATGTGATCCTTATGATTAAAGATTTAAGGAAGTATTAGATCGTTCTGTGCACGTTTGTTCTTCACAGTGTTACATAGCTTTCTAATGATCCTATTGTCTTTTTCCCTCTGCATAAGAGTAGTTTTAAATGAACATAACCCACCCTGAAACATTAACACACACCTGGTCTCTGTGACTTTAATGCAGAGTTATTTTCTAAAGATATGAGAATTCTGACACTAAATCACTTTTTAAAAATGATCATAATTCAGTAGAAATCTTAAATTTTTTACAAAGGTCTGTTGTAATGAACTGATTTATTTAACATCTCAGGGCACTTTTTATAATATTCAGTGCCTCACTACAGGCCTACACATTCAATTAATTAGTATAATATTCACTCAATAAGTAATCTTACCTCCACTCTGGACATGTGACTCATGGCTGCTGCTTTTTTTTCTGGCTGAGGGTCAATAAGTCAAAGAGGTCCAGCTATGGGACATCGCATCATAAAATACTGTATATAACAACATGACACAATGACACACAATTCACTGACTTGATTGAACAGTGGCTTGCAGTTAGATGTAACTAACAGCAAGGTTGTTTTTGAGAAAAAGTTATCAATTTTTGTACATTTAGCTGTGTCTTTTTCTTACTCTTTCTACATTCCATGTCTTCAAAAACAAAAACAAAAAAACTGAGAGCTGCAGGCGGAGGCCGACGTGGTTTAGGTACAGCAGTTATGGCAGGCAGTTTTATCATAAAATAAGCGATATAGCAGTAGCAGGTTGGTTAACCCATCAGTTATGTGGTGGGAAATAAAAGCGGGGGAGAAACCAGGTCTGAGGTCAGACCTGCCCACCGGACAAAGTCCCAGTCCTCCTGCTGAACCAATCTGGATCTAATTCTAACCTTTAAATTTTTGCTCTACTTTCTAACAAATATTATTATATTTTGCAAGCACAACTTGCCTTGTTGTTTTCTGTTGCAACTGTTTGGTGTAACTGCCTTTAATAAAGATGTGTTATAGGGTGTGACATGATGAACCACACCTGGATGAAGACAACTGTGCAGTCAGGAGCTTCATTGTTTTGCTGGACCTGTCACTGGACACTTGTGGCAAACATTTGAAGTTTATTTCCTTTGTGGTTTTGGAGAAAGGTACAGAAGATTTCTGTGGAGTGACAATATGTGACAGAGAGGTCATGAGGACACCTAGTATGTAAGCATGAGAACTCAATGAACTCTGTTCTGTAGAAGAGAAAACCACCAAATATTTTAGTTCTATGTTTTGAATAACATGAGGCTGATGGAAGTCAACTTGATGTATTATCTTTTTTTTGTTCATTTGAAAAGAGAAGCAAAGAAGAGACACAAGAGTTGACATTTTTCAGTGCACAAAGAAACTGGATTTTTTTTTTTTAGTTTGATTTGCTTAACCAAAATAATCAAAACCCCAAGCCTTTTTCTACTCTTCTTTTTTCTGATTTTATAGATTTCAATCTTTTTAAAGCACTCAGCGGAACTCACTGAGACACACGTTTTATTTCCCAGACAGATCTGTTCTAGACAAATTGTCAAAACAATTAATGTAAAATAGAAGACATTCTCTGGGCTTTAGTGTGACAACAACTGGAGTAAAAAAACACAAATGAAATTAATATTATTTCTGACTCTAATTTTAAGTCCAAGTTATCATTAGAAAACATAAAGTTTTCTAAATTAATTGGATTTTTTTGTTGTATAAATTAACTTTATAAATCATAAACAATTACAATTGCAATTAATTGCTAAAACTTCTAGTTTTAGCAATTAATTGAGCATCATTTTGTAAAACTAAAGTTATTGCTTCTTTATTATGAAAAGGCATAATCAGAAGGGCAAAATGATGAAAAGTTGCTTATTTATTATTAATACAAGTATAGTATAACACAAAAATAGTAATAAAAAAAATACTGTATTCATTGATGATGTTTCCTTCCTTCCTTTCTTTATCTGAACCTGCCACCTGTGTTTTTATTTTGTTATTCGGATCTAAGGCAAAAAATGTATGTTGACATTTAAAGAGAGGTATAATGTAAAATTAACTTTTTTAAGCATTTTTTTGATGTAATGTTACTTACTCATCAAAACATACCTGGGGTGTTGCTTTGACTCTTTCATGTATCTTGAATCTCCAATAACAACTGTTCATGGTTGCTTAAATGCTCTCATGAATCTTAGCTGTCTTCTGCCAAGCTTCCTCTTCACAGATCAGCCTTCCCACAACACACATCCACTCAGCTCCTCCAGACTAGCAGCAGCAGGAATCAGCAAACACCTGGTGGAGCTGCATGACTGCTGAGCTCATCATATGAACTACATCTCAGTCCAACAGTTGTAATCAGCAGAGCATTGTTGTAATGACGTGCTGAAATTGGCATGCTGGACAGAGCAGGAGCTTCTTAAAGAGAAAGAGTCCCGATTTTCAGGCATCAAATTATAAAGGCAAATTTCCTTTAAGTCATATTTGATATATGCAGCATTTTTATAACAAGTTACTTTATTGGGCTACATGATGGCACTACGTGCTTGGAAAATTGAGTTGAGTTGACTCTGCATCTATCAGAGGGGAAGGTTTGATGGTATGTATTTGGTACCTATTCCTTGGGCAAGAGGTGGAGAATACACTGGACACACAGGACAAACAACCATGTTATATAGTTGGAAAGAGGAGTAACCATAGGGACCTGTAGAACATGTGGTGCATAAATGCGTTTTGTTGGTTTTAATGTTTCAAAGACAAAACAGTTGTTACAATCTGTGAAAATATCCACCATCCTTAAATGTTTTTGGACTGTATGTCCTCTGTCAAACAGACAAGAAGAGCAAATTAATTAAACAATTATTTTCAAAAAAACTCAAGTAGCAAAAAAATTGGTTTTACCTTAAGTCAAACTCTTTCTTGTTTGTATTTTGTGGCCTTACGATGCTATTATAGCAAAAATATTATATTGCTATTATTTCAGATTAACTTGTTAAAAGAGAGAAAGTTTTCAATTGTTTTTTCAGCAGTTGATGTTTTCCATCTTCTCAAATGTACAGGTCAGCCATTATAGATCCATATAGGGAACTATATGGATCTGTAAACCAAAAGGAAACTAACAATAAATGGATGTTTTAAAAATCTTAAATAGACCAATTAGTAATGATCATTTTTTGACTATTTGTCTGTATTGTATTGATTGTTTGATATGTTTACAAATATATTTTGTTAAATAATCAGTTCTATTAAATAAAAGATGACTACTGGAAATCATCCCCAGAGATCTGTTAATCAGGCTGCTTGATGCCAGAGACAGGCGGCCTGGCTTTACAAGCTGGTGCTCTACAACCATGAGTCGTCATAGTGACCTGACCTCAGGAGAGACAGTTCTCTAACAGAAAAAACAGCTTGTTGATGTACAGCCATGTAGATATCTTCTCCATATTTATAACTTTTTAGAGGTCGACAGATACATTGTCTGGCCGATCTCTATTTTGTTTTATTCTTGTACATGCTGAGCTGTGCTCCTGAAGCAGATCACCAGTCTGAACATTCCAGTGACCTCCTCAACTCGCTTCACATTTTCTCTGCTTTGAGCTCCAGGTTGCTGTCTCTGCTTCAGACCGCCTGTTGTTTGATCTTCTCTCTGTACGCTGATTCAGCATTCCTAGTGATGTCTTCCACTACTACTGCATCATGTGAAAATTTAACAATCAGGTTTCCCTGATTGCAGACTGAACACACAGCCTCATGGAGACCTAGTCCTCAGCATGGTTTCTCAGTCAGGAAGTTTAGAATCCAGAGACAAGTGGCAGCTTTCAGGCCAAGCAGGAGTTTTTCTTTTATCCTTTTAGCCTCTACTCTCTTGGAAATGATATTATTAAAGGGGAAGTATTATGTGTTTCCAGGAACATAGTGCAGTTTTATAGCACAATCAGTTGAGATAGAAAATGTCAACCTCAGTTGTAAAAGAATGCTATATAATTAATATGACAAAAAGAACATTTACAGTGTAATTTGATGCCTTAAAATTAGGCCTCTGTCTCCTTAAAATCCTCCTGCACTTTCTGAAACTCATCAGAGCATTGCTCCTCTATTAACCCTTTAACAACATTTTTACCAGTTCTGTATTGAGAAGTAGCCTGTATAACGACCCCAGCAGGTGCGCAGTTCCACCAGGTGTTAGCTAATTGCTGCTGGCTAGGCTGAAGGAGTGGTGAAGTCATGGGAGAGGGCTGCTCTGTGAGGCGGAAACATGGAAACTGGAGCTCCAAGAAGTAGCTCTGCCTCAAAGGTGGCACTAGGAATGGTGCCATGAAGACTCAAGGATTTCTCAAACATGCATGAAAGAATCAAGGTAACACTCAGATATGCTTTTGATGAGTGAATAACATAACAGTGTGTTATAATGTTATTCACATAATAGTGCCCCGTTAAACGTGGCGACACTCCAGGACTTTACCAAAAAATTAAAGAAGGGTATATTTGATCTGATTACATAACAGATTACATAACAGAAAAAGGATTTTTGAAAAAATAAATTAAACCAAGAAAATTCTGAACACAAGTATGAATATATTGCGTAAAACAGAATAGGAAATAAGTGAGGTACAAAGTTTTTGAAATAAATTTTACACATCGGAGAAGTTGGTAAAACTTTTATGAGTTTTTAGTGGTTTTAACAGCACTGGAGCAACAAAACAAAAAATATATCTTGGCTTCAGACTTGGTCGCTACCTGAGCTCATATTGATGTTGAAGATGAACCAAAGATTAGTGAAGTGTGAGAATCAGCAAATAAGTGTGCAAAATCAAATGACAACAAGAGAAACATGGACATCAGACAGAAAACAACACACACATTCACTCGTTGTTTGTCAGTCATGTTGAGAGAAAATAGCTGTATTGATTTTCCTGATTTCCTGTGGTTGAAAGCAGTTGCAACACACATACACACACAAGCTCTTCTATAGGCAACATTCATATCCACAAATTATACATTGCACACATATACACACAAACACAACTCCATCTCCACTTGCTGCTGACAGCTGATTGGTGGATTAGACGAGGTGACTAAAAGCAGCAAGGTAATCTTCTCTCATTATTTCAATTACCAGGCTAAATGCAGCAATCAGCTGCATAATGATGGCTGCTGGGTGAGAGACGGAGAGAGGCAGAGGGAGAGAGAGTAGAAGGGGAGATGTGAAGGGGAGAGGTGGCAGGAGACTGAAATGGACTGAAAATGGGAATGATATTTGCGTTGATAGTGGAGAAACACAGATATTTCGAGAAAAGAAACACCTTGATGAAACTATCGGTGGAAGCACCCCGGTAACTGTCGCTGTGTTCTGTGGTTAGATGGTGTATAAGTGAAGGGTAGGGGTTCACTGACACTATTTAATGAGTGAGCTTCTAATCATAGGAGTCACAAGGAGGTAAGGGGCAGCACTCAGCTCATAAAACTATGAGATCAGCTTTTAAAGATGAACCTCTCATTGAGCTCATGGGAAAGAAAGAGTAAAATGTTGTGATATAAGCTTTACAAAACTTTTTTAACTCCTTCTCCAGGCACATAGTGCAATTTTAATCAGTTGAGATAGAAAATGTTAACCTCAGTTGTTAAAGAATGTTATATATATATATATATATATATATATATATATATATATGTATATATATATATATATATATATATATATATATATATTTGAATAAATTGTAAAAAAAAAAAAAAGGTTTATATTCATTCTTAAGTGCTTATGACTACCATAAATATAAAATACTTTGCAAATGCTGTAAAAAAATAAAATCAATTGGCCTGGTAGTAGAAAAAAAGTTTGACTACTTAAGGAAAAATGTAGGGATCCGGTTTAATCTCACGTCAATTAAACAACTTTTCAGTTGTTTTCCCATCAATGTACACAGTGGACCCCCAGTATGCGAGATCACAGTCACCCACAATTAGATAAATTCAGTAAATAGTTTACAATAATACATCATTCACACCTTATTTTAGTAGTTTTTAAAGGGGTGTGGAAGAGGAAGACCACTGACTATGACTACCCATATGAGTGGAGAGAAGGCATAATAACTCTAACATGAGGAAATTTATGGGAAAACAGGAAATCAGGTAAAGAGAGAGAGGGAAGACATGCGGCAACAGTCACCAGGCCAGGAATTGAACCTGCAACAGCCACGTCGAAGACTAAGGCCTCATTAGGTGGGTTGTGCTTAACCGATGCACCACAAGCACCCCCCAATACAGGAGACATGAACACTGCAGCCTCTTGCAGTTTCAGACCTTCATGGCTGGAGGCACAACAGTGGTGAAGAGAGCTAACTCAACATTTTTGAAACCTGATTTACTCAGACAATATATTTTGCTCAACAAGTAAATCAGAATAATCCTTTAACTTTCCGTCATATTCAGTGACTCTTAATTAAATCCCCTGGCCTGGTCAGTGACAACTCAGAAAACACTTAAGAAACACCAACTTAAAACAAAATAAAAATAAACTGTGCTGATGACAGTAATAGTTGCTTACCTTCTGCAAAGTATCATCTTTGGTTTTATGTTTTGCTTCTACAAAGATTTAGAATAATACTGAGATGTTTTCTGACTGCAGTTTGATTTTATTTACATTGCAGCATTTTAAAAGTGGCTCATGTAGCAGCTGACTGGAGATTTCACAAAAGGAATGGACAAGAGAAAAAGTTTCTGAAAATGGTTCAAGTTGATGTTTAGGCAGTGGCGCAACTACACATTTTTCAGGTGGATGCCAAAACATAAATCCATTACTAAAACAGCACAAAAGTCTGTGGGTGTGTCCAAATTCAGAGGAAGTATTTATCTATGTAGTCACAATTATGTGTCAAAGGTTGTTGAAATTAGGTTTCCACCTGTTGTTTTAAAAAAAAGATAATAATGACATATTGTACTGCATTTAGTTCATTTGCATTGTTCATTAATTTAAATCAATCAATCAATCAAATTTTATTTGTATAGCACATTTCAGCAGCAAGGCATTTCAAAGTGCTTTAGACAACTTAAAAATAGAAATGAAAACAGAATTAGACAGATTTTGAAAAAGATTAGAAGACAGAAACATTATTAAAAGTAAAAATTAAACGTGAAAACATTTTGAAACATCTCAAACCTCGACATCATACAAGGATTCAAACCTCAGAGTTTTAGCAGAGCAACATCATACAAGGATTCTCAAACCTCAGAGTTTTTGTATCTTTCAAGGATTCAAGGCATTTCAAAGTGCCTTACACAATTTGAAATAAAAATAAAAACAGAACAAGACAGAGTTTGAAAAAGCTTTAAATAGTTAAAATCATTATTAAAAGTAAAAAGAAAGAATAAAAACATTCAGTTTGTAAGCAACTCAACATTGAATCCACATCATGCCATCATCACACATCAAGCACATGAATGCATGTCACATGTTTTCAACAGTGGGAAGAACCACTGACTGTGGTCCACAGTAACTAAATATAAACAATGAAATGAAATGATCACACTTAAATTATGAACATGGACAAAAATTTCACACCCTTTTGAGCTTAATCAAGTGTCTCAAAGTTTTGATCTTGAGCTGGAGACTGAATCTATCTGTGCTCTGCTGCTGCACTCTAGACTGGAATTACAACTGGCACTTGAGCTGAAGTTTTGAAATCAGGGAACTTTTCTCCAGTTGGAGTGATCAAAGTGAGACAAGACTCTCTGTACAAGGGGCAAAGAGGAAATCTCACAGCACGTGCTCCAAAGCGTCCTGTCCATAACTCTTCAATGGACTGTCAGCTCCGGGACAGTGAGATTTATGCAGTTCAGTGTTGAGGTTAGAGATGATATGCAGATGGGACTTGTTTGATTCAATTGTTTAGTTATCTCTGCAATTTACTCTGAGGGTATCTCTGAAAACGTCTGCATCAAGTGGAATTATAATTCTTCAAAAATATGAATGGCCTTTAGATACATTCAAAAAAAAAAACCTGGCAGGCAAAAAATATTACACTAATACAATTGCTACCAGGGAATGTTTTTGACTGATATTGTCATCCTCCACATGTGTTCTAAAAGCTCTGCCAGATTTTCTCAGTTTGATCAGCTGTCTTGGGAGTCATTGGAGACATTTTCTGAATGGCAAGTGAGAAGCATGAGGAATATGAACAAACTTCTTGAATGCTAGAGGAGTTTATTTTGGTGTCCTACGCATGAGTTGCATTGGGGTGACAAATTTAAACAAGATATTTATGTGTAAATCGGGACAACCTATAGCAGAAAATCACCTAATAATACTGTGTATTGTATAGAGTCACTAAGTATTTAGGATTTTGATTAATGAAAATAGCTTAGCCCCAATGGTTGGTTAGATTTCCCTGTAGGTGTAAGATGCATGAGATAAGGAGGTCAGTCATTTTGAAAGGATTTAATGTGAAGATATGCTTTCTGAATGACTAGGGAAATTTAGCTAATTGTCTCCCTATAGGAGAGGTTTACAGGGGATTAGAGAATGCATACCTTTATGTGGTGACCATAATGGTCTCAGGCAAGCAGCAGAAAATGAATGATACAGCCTTTTACCTCCCATTTGTGTTGAATGGGGACAATAACACTGAAAAATAAATGAAGAAGTAAGTAAGGAGACTTCTGTAAGTTGCCAAACACAACCAGGCATAATAAAGGGAGGAGTCCAGATTCATGGGCTTTCTTGAGAGGTTGCATCTCTTGCTGATGAGTGACATCACATGGACAACTTCATGTGAAAATTAAAGGGAGTACAAAGACGAAAAGCATTTCTCAAAAGCTTAAGCAAACAAACAGAGTAGCTAGGTGTTGGGTATAAACCGAAGTAGGAGAAATAACATGTTGAAAACGACAATCTGGAGAGCAGATCTTATTAGTTGAACCAGAGACAGAAATCATAAAATCTGGGGAGTTTATCAGTAGACTTTTATATCAAGGAATGCTAATGAAAAGCAATGGCTAAACCTTTTTGTTTCATTATGTTGCAGATTGCTAACTGACAAGGAAAGGTGTAAACAAATGGTTCCTCACCTGAGAAAGACGCATGCATTGACTCACATGGCGACCAGTCAATACATTTCTTTAATTATGACTTGTTTGTTGGTTTTGATGAACGGAAACATTGAGGCATTCAATGGAAGCCTTTGGATATTGACACTGCCTTCCATCCACAGTTATTGGAGGTTGAACCTCGACATACATATTTTGAGTTTCAGTAGACTGGTTTTCGTAAAATAATATGATGTTTCTGAAATGGGATTCAAAAGAGTTGATTTTAGTGGCCCTTTTACCAAAAACAAGTTGAGGCAGCTTGTTATGAGAAAGGTGTGCTGAAATGAAATTAATGTTAGGACAATTTGTATAGGTTTTTTGTTGTCGTTGTTTTTTTTTTATAGAAGATGATTTGAATTACTTGGGAATTATTGCATGTAATTTTAATTTATTCAAAATATCTACATGCTTCACCATGTAAGAAATGGGGTTTCACTCATCTTAAACACCAGCATTTTAGTCTATCACTGTAAATGGATGCTACTGTTACCACTGACCTCTCTTTTCTGCTCAAACAGCATTACTGTTAAAAAGTTTTAATCCATCATTTGACCTTCATGTCTGACTCATATTTGTCACCATTTTCTCTGGCCTTGCCTCCCACCAGGCCCAGCTCAGGCTGTTTGATTGACAGGGCGGACAGATGCTGCTCTAGAAACAGGTAACCTGATCTACAGAGCCCATCTGGTCAAAGCTCTGTTGAGTTCACACTTTATACATACACACATGCACACACTCAAATGACTCACTTTCACACGCTGTGAAAGACATCAAAAAATAAAAAACAAACATTTACACTTGAACACAGATAAATATGAAGCTGCATTAAATAAATATGGAGAGGAAACACTGTCACTCACAGTACACACAAGTGTGTTTGTTCTCGATGTCACTTGGTTCGCATTGATGTGAATGCCACATGTGAAGGTCTTCAGACAACTAAATAAGATTTGCAGCGTATTATTGTACATGTACTGTAGTACATTATGCTGAGAGATTTAAAACCTCCAGGTGTGGAATGTAATTACAGCAGGAATTAAACAGATTCCAAAGTGATCATGGAGAAAATCACTAAATTGGCTAAGATGAGCTTGTACATTGTGTTCCATATTCTAAAATGCAAATTCTATTTTATTTTCAAACATGTGCAAATGCAGCTAAATCTTAAATTTGTTAATTTTAATACTTTACTCTTTGCCCATACGGTGGCTCCCTGGTCATTGCAGGTGTTAGGGATCAAAACTGCCAGCAAAAAGCATTTAAAGATGCCGGCTTAAATAGTTTTAACCCAAATACACACTAACAACATGCCCTCAGAACAACAGCAGAAGGACACATCTAAAGGGTCCTAATAGCCAATCTGCAGCAAGGAAAATGAGTGGGGCTCCTGGATTGGCTGCTTTTGCAAATGGCAGTAAATGTTGTAAAGTAACACTACATTTACAGTATGTATCTCAACTTCTCAAACTGCATTTTCTTCCAAAACTTTAGACACGTACAATTCGGAGGAGCCAACTGTAAGACAGAGAAAATATTTTTTCCTTTAACATTTTAGCCAAAGTCTTAAAATTTAAATTTGGTGCTCATGATCTAGTTTCATAAAGAGATGACACTTCGGTTTTAAGTTAGATTCTATGAGAAATCTACAAAAGCTGCAAAGATTTCTTCAGAACACTTTGGGTTCATGAATGCTCTACATACAGGAGATGTTCACTAACATACTATCACTACAGTGTGTCAAATGTTAAAACAGGTAAGGCTTTTGATGCTATTCACTGGAAGGCTTTTTTTTAACAGAACATTACTACATTATATTCTGTATGATCTATAACAGCACTTATAACAGCACTGTATTCTGTCTCAGATTTTCCCAATGCCTGAATTGTTATGTTTTTGTCTTGACATTTTTTTCTTTAAGGGAAACACAAGACACAGTGAAGCAGCCTTGTGTGTGTTCTCTTCCGCTGTTACAACATGCTTTTTCTAAGGAGGGATTGCTGCTAATATTGTCTTGTCCACATGTACAAGACAATATGGACAAGTCTTGTACAGTATGTACAAGTCTTGTCCAATATGTCAAATACCTAATGACTTTACACAAGATGGGCATTCTCAGACAGATAATTTATTGTCAATTCAAAGGATTTGAAAGGCTTCATTGCATGGAAATAAAATGAACTGTCAATGTGAAAAAAATAACATATGACAAATTAATGTCTTAGCAGTTAATTAGATCTAAAAAAACCCATAAGGCATTGAAAAGATAATACAGAAGTAAGCACTGAAGGCACAGCATACTGCATATTTGAAGTATCAGCAGCCAAAACATAATGTGCAAAGTAGTGATGTGCAAAATACATCAACAAATATCAATTGGTTGGAATCAACCATTCCTGTAGAAAGCAGGGAAAAAAAGTTCACAACCCCAAAGGAAGAGGGGCAGAAACTGTGGGTCAAGCCTTCAAGATGGTTTCAAGGTGGTGAAGCTACTGACACGGTTTGCTCCTTCAGAAATCCACCATCATCTCCTTTGTCTCCTCAGCAATGTTAGATGTTGCTCCTGCTCTTTTTATTTAGATTAATTATTACTGATATTACTGATCCTGTTTTGCCATATTACGACAGCTGATGTTTTTTTTGGAAAAGCATATGTAAACAGGTTGAAGAGGAGGGGCCTCAGCACACAGCCATGAGGGGTGCCAGTGCTGGTAGTGCTCATGAATTCTAATTGTTGTCTTGGAAATCTTTACTTTCTGCATTGAATACAGAAGTGTACTAAAAACTTCTGGCTTTTTGGGCAGCAAGAGGAAGTCTGTTATAAGATGAAAGTATATTCATGAATTTGCTTTAAAACTTTTTTCTTTTTTTTTTTTTTACTTAAGTCGTCCAGCAACCATTCAGCGGTTAAAATCATACAATACCCTATAATCCCAATAATCTGTTTCAGGTGGAAAAGCCCTTTTTGTAGCTGCAGCGCCCTCTTCAGCAGGTGCCACACTCTGCAATCACCAAAAGCCACTGCACTTCACTGAAAAGCTCACGACTATCTGGAGCAACTTTATTTCCAAATCTCTGTGGTGCATTGGGTCAGTTAGATAACAGGAATACAGAGGTGGGACAGATTCTAAAATGTAGCAATTGTTAAAAAATTTTCTTTTAATTTTCAAGTTAAAAAAATACCATGAGAATAACCAAAAAATATATAATAGTCAGATATTTTTGTTCAAATAGCAAAATATTTGTCACCCACAGAGCAGTTGATAAATTTTTTTACCTCTCAGGCATCTATGTATAAATGTAAATATATTTTGTAATAACATGTATTATATTGGCACAGCATCCCAATGTTATTTTTTTTAAATATACTAACTCTTACCAACCTTTTTCTAAATGGTTTTTGAAAACATGTATGTGAGTTTGTTCCATCTTTCCATTTTACACCACTCATATATGTCTGGGTCAAAGAGGCCACAGTGTGAGCAGAATATCTAGCTCTCCCTCTCTACTGCCACCGCATCCAAACAGTTTCAGGGGGGCAGAGGCAATCCGAACCAGCCAAGGGACAATTTCTCCAGCATGTCATTACTGTCATACAAATCATCTATTGGATAAATTACGGTATACAATTTTCCAAATCATACTGTCATTGTTCGATTGATCCCCTTTCCTCTGAGGCAGCAGTTTTGAGTTTAGCTGAATATATTACTGCATTACTACAAATCACATAACCTGCCCAGAAAACAATACTGAATCAGTCAAATCAATCAGACTTCTAGTGGAATCAAAGGGAAATCTAATATCACACTGCATTCTGTTCCAAGTTCAAGGAAGTTTCTTTCAATGACATTTATCATCATTAACTGCTATATCATAGAGTCTGTGTCTGTGTTTAGCTTTCCATTGGGTGCAACAACAAGGCAGCAGAAACTCTGTGGCTGAGCTTTCTTTTTGGCCATTAAGAGACAAAACAACAAGAAGGAAGCAACAAAGCCTTTGGACATCATTGTCTCATAATCTGGCAGTCTCTTTGGTGATTTCAGAGTGTGACCTTTAGCAGCCTTTTACAGGTGAAATGCTAATTCCAAGCTAGTAATTACCAGCTCTGTCCTTGCACACAGTCCTTTTAGAGCTATTGGGTAAATGCAATGTTTCCTGACACACACTAAGCCACCACCACAAGCTCACCAGTCAACAGCTAACCAGTGATTACAAACAGCACCTTCTGCTTCACACTAAGGGCTTATCATGTTGTTTAGCCATTTCATTTGCTTCTACGCTGCCCTAGTGCGACACCTAGTCACCCTTTGGTGTGTTGGCATTTCAAAGCAGTAATTATCACAAACTGGTTTGCAAATCCTATTTCCAGGCCAGGAGGTTAGATGAATTATGGGAGAATAAGTCCTGAAAGTCAAGAAAGGGTGTGGCTGGCCAGCGAGTGAGCACTTTGTTTTGGATAATGATAGTTTTGGGCTGCAGGTCACTTTGTCCCAGGCTCACCTTTTAACATTCACTCACTCGTCATCATACTCAATCACCTCGCTTTTCCTCTTCATCAACCCTTTAGTCTTTCCTCTTCTCTGAACTCTTCTTCCTCTTTGTTTACCACAAGCATTTCAAGCAAATATAATAACAGAGTGTAAATGTGTTGCTAAGCAACATTTATTGAAGAAATAACTATCCGTGACAGAGACTGTGGGTGACTGAAAGTGCTTGTGTGTGTGTTCACATAATAATCAACTCACCTTGCTCTGTTGTCAAAGGCGACCAAGTATTTGTAGAGGCATCTTAATTGTTTCTTTAAATGCGGATGTGCCAAACTGATAAACTCGTAGCTGAAGACCTAATAAACACAAAGAATAAAAATAGACAAATCACTAAAAAGAACATAACAAAAGGCAAAATTGAACATTTATTATAAATTTCTAACTTGACCTTGAAACCCCTTCTTGTTAAATCAAAACATATCAAAAATATTAGTGATATAACAGTTTAACTTAATGTAGCCTACAACCAAGGTTCATAATCTGCTGCATCAACTTTTACACTGTCAATGTGTAAAGAAAAAAACTGTATTCAAAAATACAGGTTACCTAATATATCTTAATCCAAAACCTTTTTAGTTTGAAGTTGAAAATAAAAGGCACAGGTGCAGTATACCAGCGGTTGAAATTACAGTGAAAGGTAAGAAATAAACCGAGGTCTAAAATTGCTGACAGAGAACTGCACTGAACTGTCGTTGATTCTCAAGGCAGCCAATCCAGGAGTGCTGACGAGCCAATGAGAAGGAGGGGTCTTACTCACCATACCTGGGTTTGAGGCTAGTGATTCATCTAACATGGAACTGGTTCTCATCATTTTGATAACACCCAGCATCCTTCTCTGTTCCGAAGATCCTCTGGACACAGAGTACGGTGGAACAGAGGAGGTTCCGCGCAGCACACTCCTGATCCCTTGCACTTTCTCTGTAAGGGTCAGGTAGCCCCTGCTTCAGCCTGGTCATGCCTTGATTCTCAGTGTGGATCCGTTGGGAGGGATCCGGCTCTTGGAGCTGAGCTGCTGTCGCCCATGGCCAGCACGGTTTTATCCTAGTCCGGGTTTGGCATCTCTTACTCTGTGGTGCCGAATTACACAGCTGACTCCTTGAGCTTTTACCAGACTGAACTTGTTGCATCCCTGATAATTCAACATGAATGGCATCTGATTACATTTCCATACTGTCTCTTTCCTTTGGACCTTTGTTTTCTAGCAAAAACCACATAACCAGAAGTGTGTGGCCAGTATTGGAAGTACAATTTAGCAATGATATTGCCTAATGAAAACTTACATAAAGCATAGATTGTTAATCTAAATAACTAATCATTTTTAAGAACATATATATTTTTAGAATAACTTATTTAATCCTATTAACTATCCTATTCAGATAAATGCCTCAAGGACAACACAAAGTCCAAAGCCTCCAATATGTCTGGACAAGTCTTGTCCATTGCAATCTGCCATTGGAGAACTTTTTAACCCCTTTGGAGAAATCTGCCATGGTTTAAAACATAAACGAACTGCTACAGATGAAGATTTAAAAAGCACACTATTCTTATGTTACATCCTTATTTACATTGCTTCAGCTGCTTTGTGCAGGCCTCAAAAGTTTAGAGAACAATACTAATTATTTTTAAATATTCAACAAGCACTCTTCCATTCACCATCACTGTAATTACTGCCGTTTGATGTGGCGGACAGAGTAAACATGGGGAACAAGGTGTTCTGGTCCACTTCAACCAAAGTTGGATGCTGGCATCCAGGTGGCTGACACAAAATCGTGCATAGCTGCACAGCACTGTACAGTATGGCACTGTCCGCATAATTAGACCCTTTACAAGACAAAGAGATGACATTGTTTTCTAATTCTACAGAAATACACACGAAATGTAAACAAATTAATCATATTGACGGATTGGATTTAATGATACTCGTTTTGATTCAAAATGTAAGACAAGACAGTCCAGTTTAGATTATGATACCAACTGATCAGAGATATTCCATAGCATGGGCTTGTGTCTGTGCAGCAATCCCCTTCGAGCAAGCTTTTCTGAGCAGGAGCTTAGATTTGACAAGAAAGCAATCTCTTTTAACACCCAAGGCAAGACTGCAGTGAACACAGAGGCAAGCTGAGCAAAACAGACAAGTAAAACTTAACATAATAATAATAATAATAATAATAATAATAATAATAATAATAATAAAATAATAATAATAATAATAATAATAATAATAAAAACTATGCTTGGACAGGTTATTTTACCAGCTGTGTACAGAGTGGCCCCAGCTACCTTCTTTCTGCAGGGTACCTGAGCAACCCTTTTATAAGAGCTTTATATATTTACCTAAAGTGCATGTATAAATACTTTAAAATACTGCCAAATCACAGCGGTATCACACTGGGATTCAAATATAGACCTATAGCTCACAGTCAAGAAACACATTTGCAGTTTGAGGTTGCCATACGTGATTGATCGTCTCTCTTTATGTGATTCGGTCACTGTAATAGACCCTCAAACCTAAGTCTGGACTAAATAGTGAACACTGTGATGAACTGCACACGATCAATACAGCTGATGCATTCTTTTCCTTTAATGATTCAGGAAGACATTTATTAAAGCAAGGGGCAGGAAATCAATACTAACCAGGCTGAAACCGCATTAATGCCTCGCCCACATTCAAATGTGTAAGTCTGCGTGTGTGCGCGTCTGCATGCGTGTGTGTGAAGGCAGCTGCAATATTATATTTATTCAATGGCAGGAACAATGTTTTGAGAAACTGCAAAAAAGCAAACAAAACAATTCCCTAAAAATTGATGTTGACGTTTTTCAGACTGTCATTATTCAATGTATTATAATAGAAAAAAAAATCTGGAAAATGATGTGGTGTCACGTTGGGTTTGTGTCCTCTTCAGTAGGGTTTCCATCATAGAATATATATATATATGACAATAGATGAATAGATCAATTCATAAATGATCCAAAAGAAAAATTAAATGTTCTATCTCATATTATTCAAAGTTCTTCAAAGAGTTCTTGTAGAGGGGGATGGCTGTGGACGTCGTCTCCCCTCTCTCTACCTCTCATGTACTGGGCTCTGTTGCTGTGTTTGTAGCCCCGCCCCTTATAATGAAAAACGGTTTTCAGTGAAGCTCTCAAGAAATATGGAAAAAAGGTGGAGTGAAGTGAAGATAAGAAAGGAAGGAGTTTGTATTGAATGCCAAAGTCACTATTAGTTAAAAATATCAGCGACAAAAAAAGAAGGGACGAAATGATGAATAACCCTAACCCTATCCACCAACTCATGTGAGGTATAGGACCAGGAGGCTGTTCACACATACTGCTGTTGAGATAGCAGATATTCTTTCTGATGTAGGGCCATGAATGAGGAATAAATATTTTTGTGTAGTTCATGATAATGCTAGCAACAGTAATTTAGCCATGGAGCTGAGTAAAATGTTTCCAAACGATCTGGGTTGTCCTGTGGGACATTCTGCAGAGGGCAAAGACGTTTGGATTCATCTCGTCTGATGTGGTGAAACTTGTAAATACTGCACAGAGAGTTGTCAACCACTTTCAACATCATTAAGTTGCCACTTGAGTCCTGAAGAAAGTGAAGAAACAACTGAGTATACTGTATGATCCAACAAACTGCAGACTGATTGTCTTGTTTGACTGAATTTTACCCTGGTCATTCTTCAGCGGCTGCTTGAACAAAGGATTATGATGTAGTCTGTGCTTTCAGTTGAAATAATCAAATCAAATGTCCAGAAGTCACTTGCCATCAGAGAATCATAGTCAGAGGTAGCTGAGCAGAATTTCTGCAATCCCTTGCAAAGGCAACATTTTCCAAAAATGTTCACCATTGAGAGCCGTTCGGTGGTGGTTCGACATTCAGGACAGATCTCCCCATTTAGCAATAGCAGGAAGGAGCTATTCACTGTTTTAGCGACAAACAATCCAGAGAATTTTCTTGCTTGCTGGGAATGCCAACATCCCAACAGTGAGTGGCCTTCATTCTGCTCACATTGGTTTCCTTACACAAAGAAGTGGAGGCCATTGAAAGTGAGATGACATGTGAGTAATAATGTATTGTTTTATAATCCATTCAGACTTTGGGAAATTAATTTACTTTTGCAGCTTGATAATATTTTAGACTTTTGTTACAGTTTTCTTATGACTTATTTGGAATGTGACGTAGTTGCAAAGGGTCAACATTCCAGGCAGGCATGACCAGCTGTGTATAAAGGGTCCATGTGGATACATGAATGGTCTAATCAGAAAAACCTCTTAAGAAACTGCAAAACAGCTTCCATGTTCAGGCTGGTTTTTTGTCACTAGTGGCTTTTATTTGACAGTGAGTTCACAGGAAAAATGTTTGAGTGAAGAGGAAACTTGGGGCAGAGGAAACTTGGGACCGAGGCCTCTGTACATGACTGGAGAACTTTACCTCTGCACCACTACTGCACATTTCAAGCTGATGTGGTCTCAGCTGGTGTTAATCATTTACATATGAATGTTGTTCTGTAGAATCTTAGAATAATTTTATTACTTTTACAAAAACTGGTTTCCAAACATAATTTTGTATCATGCACACGAACATTGTTTTTCAAAGGTGACACATAAACAGATAAAAATGTTTTGCTACATATCACTACCAAACATGTCCCAAACATTTTGTGAAAATCAGCAATAGATGTGGTTTATGTATTTACTAGCATCCTGTAACCTCCAGAACAGAAACCAATACTTTCTTCCTCACAGAGAACAATTTTAATGTCCATGTTTAATTTCACTGATACAGCAGACTCGGTCTTCAGATGTCACGTTAAGCCAGAGCTCCTTAAAGCAGAATCCAAGCCAAAGTGGACTCTTCATTGGTTCAGTAAAATAATTAGATTGTGTCCCTTCTCTTTAGAGATTCTGAGCTCAGTGTTCATCTAAATTTAGCTGCAAAAATGGATTCTATAGCTTTCATTTGTTATGTTTTTTGGATAAAACTGAAGGGCTTTGTTAGCTGTACAACATATTTGAACTTCCAGTTATTTCCTGGGGTTTGCAGTACCTTCAAACACTGATGAAAAAAATCTGTTAGGCAGAGACTGCACTGTCAGTTAAGTGAGACGGGTGGTTGTGTATGTTTGTGTGTGTATTCATGGAAAACACTTAGGCTCTGCAGTAAACACTCATCTCTTATTAACTCACCACATCTCTAAAACATGAAGCTCAGGCTGCAGGGATTGTGTTCTTTACACACTCTGACTCTCTCTCTCTCTCTCTTTCTGTGTCTGTGTGCGTGTGTGTGTGCATGTCGGGATGAGGGTAATATCTGCTGACTGATGGTGGTGATGACAGGAAAGGTCCTGGAGCAGCTATCAATAACTCAACTGTAAACAGAGAAAGGGAAGAGGGAGGGTGAAAAAGCGTGGACTTGGGTAAATATATGGATTGATTAATTGACTGATTATTATTGTGTTACCAGTGTCAGGTTGTTGTGGAGACACACTGCAGCTGTTCAGTCTGTAAAAAGCAACTTATGTGGGATAGTTATTGCTCAACCATTATGGCAGGCGGTAATGATAATAATACCATTATTATTATTATTATTATTATTATTATTATTATTATTATTATTATTATTATTATTATTATTATTATTATTATTATTATTATATTAGAATCCCATTAAATTATCACAAATGCATTTTAGAACAAACAGGATTTAAACCACATGAACATGTTGAATCTGAAGAAAAGATGCCGCAGAGACCTAGAGACATCAAGCCTTAGGAAACTGAATAACAAATGTCCAAGTGCAGAAAAAATCCAACAGCAAGCTGGTAGGTCATTAGTCCTGGGATGACGGCGGTAGGAGTTCACCCTCATCGGGTTGCTGGTTCAATCAACTGTCAGACTTTTAGTCCACTTTTTCCTGTTTATAACTTATGTTTACAAGTTGACTTTAGAGCAACTTATGGTCTCAAAAATACGGAACTCTCTTTGAAACATTTTAGTTTAGTTGAATAGACTCAAAAAACAAGAAATCTCAATCTATTTGGACTCTAATTGATTTTCTTCCTAAAGGTCAGAGGGTTAGAACAGATGATGGAGAGGTCACCAGCTGTCCATTGCTGGGCCAACATCTTCTTAGACACACACACAAGCCCACACACTGTCAGACATAAATCTGCCTGTTAGAGGTGAGAACATGCAAACTCCTACCAAAGAATGCAAACCCAGAACCATCTTGATGTGAGTTAACAAAACTGTGGCACTTATTTGCTTTAATCCAATCAAATTATTCAAGCAAATAATTACTGCTTTAAAATGGGAAATTACTGTTCCGTTTTCACATGAAATATAAAATACAGTCAGATTCAGTTTCTCATGCAATAAAAAGATGTTTGTCAAAAGAAAACAGCAGATTGCATCAGATCGTTAACTGGATAAACTTACCAAGAAACAAAAGCTTGAAGACCAAGACCAAAATAAACCAGTCAGTGGTGTGAGCTGAAAGGAGGGAATTACAAAACAGTTCATCCAACTACATTGGAAGACAACAAAGTCTTTTAAAGTTTTTTTTTCTGTGTGTAAAACTGAACTTTAAAGCTTAAACCATTTGACATTCATTTAATATGAAATACTAAGATGTATTAATATACTAATTCAGCTATTACTATTTAGAAAACATATACAACTACTTTTCTGTGTTCAGTTTAAAATATGCAGTGAACCACAGACACACATGCAGACTCATGCTGCACTGAATCACATCCACAGAGTGCAAAGTGAGCTGTGTTAATGTGTGTTAACCATATTAAAGGAGCTGTGTAATGTGCCGCAGCAGCCTCCAGGAAACTCAAGCTGCTCTAAAAGACACATTATAAATTTTTGATCAAATTGAGGATATTTTCTAAACGGGGGAAACCTGACGCCATATTTTCATCCTCTGGTTTTCTTTTTCTCTTCTTGAAGGAGCCCTTGCCAGTGTTAATGCTGCCTCTCTCTGGTTTCTGTTTGTCGCTTCCCAGTGTACGTGTCTAAAAAGTGTTGATGAGATTTGCATCGAGCGGAGAGGCACTAAAACCATCAAACCCATCACTGTTTGGTCCGGCAGGATGAGAGAGGGGAATGTAACCAAAGCTTCCAGATCTGTAATCTCCTTACTCATAAATATATCACACACACACACACACTCAAGAAATGGACATAACTCACACCTCAGTCTCTCACATTACATCTGTCTTTTCCTTTTTATCCTTTCTCATCCTCTTCTCACCCTCACAAAGTTACTTTGGCGATCACGTATAGAAAAGGTTTATTTTTTTATTTTTTTTTTATCAGTTCTTTGCTTTGATGTGAATCTTTTTCTCAGTTACTCTCAGGCAGATGTAAAAATAGCTTTTACTTCCAGCCCTGCTGTGCAAACTTTTAGAGCAAAAACTGAGTAAACGGTTGTTTAAATTCCTACAGTCGTGATTGAGTAAAAAAAATTAGGAAACACTGGGTCTATTTTAAACTACAATTAAAATAATAATAATAATAATAATAATAATAATAATAATAATAATAATAATAATAATAATAATAATAATAATAATAATAATAATGCGACAGACTGGCGACCTGTCCAGGGTGACCCCGCCTCTCTCCCGGAACGCTAGCTGGAGATAGACACCAGTACCTCCCGAACCCATTAAGGGACAAGGGTGTAAGAAAATGGATGGATGGATAATAATAATAATAACAATAATAAATTATTATTTATTATTTTTAATTATTATTATTATTAATAATCTATCTGATTGCCTTCCATATTGAGCTGAAATTAATATAAATTGCCTTTTTGTATAGCATCTCAGTTGGATTTAAGTTCAAGCTTTGACTAGGTCCATCCAAAATGAATGTTTTTTTTGTGTGTTTTTTTGAGAAATTCAGAGATTGACTCACTGACCTGTGATACTTTCCAATCCAAGGTAGTTCAGCTCTGAAGAACTTCTGAAAATGTAATTTATATGACATCCATATACTTTCATTGTGTTTTTTGTTTGTTTTTCACGTGTTAATTGTGTTATGTTTTTTGTCATGCAGTGCGCTATGAACTGCCTTGATGCTGAAATGTGTTAGTGTCAGTGTGTTAAAAAAAGACATCCTACAGTGGGAAATAATGGAACGTTTTTAACAAGATGCTTATATACTATATTTAGAAGCATGTTATTGCTACTGAATTGCTGAAAAGTAATTTTTTTGTTTGTTTATTCTCATGGTATTTCAATCGTATACAGGTAATATAGTCTCTTCAATTTCTGTCTGCAGTACTGTCTTGCACCTACAAAATGTTGCCCCCCCACCCCACATTACTTAATTTAAGGCGGTAGCTAACAGTGCTGATAGACATTTGCTGTATCACAGGGAAAATCGAGCCTAATCGAGCCAATACTTCTAGTTTAATCAAGTTTACCCTTTTAAGTGTATCTACTAATAATCTTTAGTACTTTTCTATGAATATTAAATTATTCTGAAACAGATCATGTCTGCAGCAGCAATTTTAGTTATGTAATATTGTTAAATATGGTGAGTCCTTCTATTTTTTGGGAAGTCCTTAATTTTTTTTTCTTTATCTCTCAGTTCTCTAACTTTGTTCAGTGCTTTCTTACTGCCCTGTTTAAATTGAGACTCTTATGATTTGACTCATATTTTTACACTCTCTCCATCCATCTGTTGTATTACTTTCATACCCTTCGTTTTCCCTTTTCTTCCTTTTATCCCTCCCATGTCTTTGTGTTTATGTTTCACTTCATATTGAGTTGTTCCTCTGCTGGTATCAGTATTGTTTGCTGCCTGCCAATCAATAAGCAGGAATAAAAACTTTACCAACCCAATCAATTACACCCACTTCATTTTCATAACTCGACTCCATCGTACTCATCGCTGCAACAACAGCTTGATAATCTAGCCTCTCCCTAGAGATATATGTACCCCCACATCCTCCTTTCTCACCCCACACACCATCCGAGTGCATTAAGACCAGAATTGTTTAAGAGGTATCAGATTCTGCAATGATGACCATTGCATCGAGACACTTTAAGAAGAATCTGAGGCTGGATCAGTTTACGTCTAAAACGACAAGATTGGATCAATAACAATATTTTCCTTGGAAAACAGCAGACTCTTCCCCTGCCTTCCCTCCAACACGGTTCCCCCCTGTGACCCTTAGCCATCTATTTCCAAAGCCAAAGCACATTCATTTTTAATGGTGGGGGGCGGGAGGGCGTTTGCTGGCGATGGGCAGACTGCACAGTTTGCAGCGGCGGTGGATGGCTAATAGGCTGACAGCTGTTCTCTGTGCTGGGAGAAAATGCTGCTCGCTTGTTGGTGGAGGTGGAGATGGAAGAAGGGGGTTCAATATCAGTGGCTAATTGGTTCCGGGTCTGTGACACTTGATCTGGCTGATCCAATCAGAGGGTCTGAGACTGTGTGGAGACATGAGATTGTACATCTTTACTTTGTTAGACAAAGTGATGGAAACAAATCGTAATATGATGAAATCCCAGAAATGACCACAGAGAAGACTGTGGTTCAAAAAGTCATCACATTAATGTTTCCACAATAACATGACATCATCTATGTCATGTTATTGTCGTTGTGTCATTGGTCGTTGTGCCCAATGACACAACGACAGAGGTGGACAGAACAAAAATCAAACCAGCAACCCACTGATTGAAGGACAAACTCCTACCATCTTTGTCACTACAGTCCCACAGATCCTCTTCTATTATCAACATTTTTTGCTCTGGTTATCTGGACATATCGCTTTGCTGCCACATTGGGATCACAAATTTTATTTGTTGGACCCCAAACTTCAACTCCCTCACCTGAGTTCTCTTGGCTAGAACTTTAAGGACAATGTTTAACAATGACAAAGCTTTTAATTTCTCCACTAGTTGTTTAATAGTTGTTTTTTGACACACTCTGATTATCTGGGCCAGTGTCTTCAGACCCACGGAGAATGGCAGTTTGGGTTCGACATTTCTTTGACTAACATTAATTTATGCTAACTTCTGTGATGGCTCTTAATGTTAGTTTACTTTCAGACTCCTGTTGAGTTCTTAATAAATGAGTTTACTTTCCAGGTTATGTTATTTTGTTTAAAGCTACATAAGATACATCTGTGTGCAACTTGTGTTAGGCATTTTCCTATATGTGCTCTGGTGATTATTTATGGTCATAAATGTCCAGTAGAATGTATTCTGTGAGAAAATTAACTTCCATATAGATGGACTGAATTTAAATAGTGATTTTCTGGTCACACTAATTACTCAAAGCACTTAACACTAGAGCCACAGTCACAGTCACAAATGTGCACTCATTCGTACACTGATATGTAGGTCAGTTGGGAACTTGGGGTTAAGTGCCTTAGCCCCAAGGATACTGTTCCCACTGAGTCACTGTGATTGTCAACTTTTGCCAAGCATCTGAAAAATCAGTCCTTCTATGGCATAAACCTGCTAATAACTCACTGATATGGTCTTATTAGGCATTATGACACTGTGACAAATTCACAGTTTTAACCCTGTGTTGGGCAACTATCATAGACCTTCTACTATTTAGCAAGAGATGTACAATTGATTGAAGAGCAATGTACAAGAGATGTACAATTGAAGAGCTGCACAGTGGCGCAGTTGGTAGAGCTGTTGCCTTGCAGCAAGAAGGTTCTTGGTTCGATTCCCGGCCCCGGCCTTTCTGCATGGAGTTTGCATGTTCTCCCTGTGCATGGTGGGTTTTCTCCGGGTTCTCCGGTTTCCTCCCACAGTCCAAAAACATGACTGTCAGGTTAATTGGTCTGTCTAAATTGCCCCTAGGTGTGAGTGTGTGTGTGCATGGTTGTTTGTCCTGTGTGTCTCTGTGTTGCCCTGCGACAGACTGGCGACCTGTCCAGGGCGTACCCCGCCTCTCGCCCGGAACGCCAGCTGGAGATAGGCACCAGCACCTCCCGACCCCATTAAGGGACAAGGGTGTAGGAAAATGGATGGATGGATGTACAATTGAATCCAGGCCAACAAAGAGTTATTTCTCCTGTATCTGGGTCTGTGGAGCTTGAGGCGTCTGACATTTCTTAATTTACCATGGAGAATTTCAAGATCACATCTTGGCTATCCAGCTGTAGTCCTGTTACTATAAGTTGCACTGGACTTTATAACCTGTTCTAAACGCATACGTTTAAAACTTGTTTTTGATTAAGAGACTTGCTGGCATTCTTCAAAAAGCTATTAACATTGCTCAGACCAATCCATCAGGTACTGCATGAAATAATTATCGGGAAATTTTGCCCAAGCTAACTTCCATTTTTATATCTTCTAATATCAAACTTTGAAATTCTCAAAAAATAGTTCCACAAAGACAATTTTGTTATTTTATTTATGAATAGAACTGTCCCTGAGAAATGTAATAATTGATATTCCTTGCTTTAAACAGACAAAATAGAAAAGTTGTTTTATAACACAGACCCAAATTACCTAATCACAGGTAACCTGGCTGGCAAAAGAATCACTTTATCTTGGCGGTCAACAGTGGACAGTTAGAAATACAACTGAGAAGGTGTTATTTTGTCCCTTGTTTCAAGCCAATACTATGTTCATCATTTATTCAAGGAAGAAAAATAAAGGCATCAGGAGAAGCAAAAAAATCATGGACTCCAGCATTTTGTTTAATTTACATTCCAGAAAGTGACCACATCTTTCTCAGTTTGGTAGAAAATTCCTCATCTTGCAATTCACTTCAATTCACTTCACTTCACTTCAATTCAATTCAATTCAATTCAATTCAATTTACTTATTAGCGCCAATTTGCAAGAAATGTTGTCTCAAAGCACTTTGCAAAAAACCCAAGATTGTTTTGTTTCAATCATACATAGTGATAAAACAGTTCAGCAGTTAATTATTCAAAGTAGCTTAAAAAGTTCATAAGGAAACTCGTTATATTTTATTAAGTCATTTAATTGCAGAATTCACTCCTTCATGAACACATTGACAGCAGACAACTGCTTGCTTTGAGTGGTTGACTTTAAAGCAATCCCTCATACTGAGCATGCAGGTGGCAACAATGGAGAGAAAAAAACCTTCCCTGTAACAAGAAGAAACCTCCAGCAGCTGCAGAACCTGGGTCAGTACAAGAGGCCATCTGCCTGAACCAACAGGGAGATATACGTAAGCGTTTTCAGAGCGGCTCTGATGTGTTTTCATTTTTCAGCCATTTGGACATAGTATTAGTATATGTACTTTATTGCTTTAGTTTATCTATTTTATGATTTTTTTATGAATCCAATGAAGATCTCAAAGATACACAACGAAATTACAAAGTTTATTGAGTTCAACAATAGTTCTGCTCAAGTTTAAACCCAGGAAAATTCAACTAAAGCTAAAGTAAAGATAGATAAGACTAATTATTAAAAAGCTTAAACAAAACTATTAAAACAGTTAGGACCCAAAAGTGACATTTGTTGCATTTTTTTCACTTTCTTCACTCTCATGTTTCACTTTCTCATGCTCAATTCCTTCTTCATCTCTTTCTTTATTTACATATTTTTTTTCCTTTTTTACTATTATATGGACCTTTTAATCGCCATAAAAGGTCTTATTAAAAGTAATCATAGGCTGTATTATATTTCTACCTGCAGAGAAAAGTGACAGATTTGCCAATTGCTGCCATTCATTAAAAGAGGTTGAGTGCTTGTGTGAGCGTGTGAGAGTGCGTGTGTTTCAGTGTGTGTAATTTTACGTACTCTGTGTCACCTTTTCTTTTATAAGAAATTCATATCTTCAGGTTCATCAGTTCATCACTTTTTCATTACTTAAAGTTACATTCACAAAGTTGTTATTAGTTAACAGTGACACTGTTTGAAGGAAACAAACTAAATCTGGTTCTACTGAAGGTTTCTTCTTGTTAAATAATAATTTCCATCATTTACCTTGCTGTCTGCTGCCTGATGCACACTCAGGAATGGATTGGACTTAAAGGTTTGATGAATGAAATGTCCATGTTTTGTAATAGGTATTTTAACTCTTGATTTGAATTGGGAATCATATATGCTATCCGGAATTTACTTGAAAATACACTTTTCTCATAAATGGTGGGAGCTGATCATGTGGTTGAGAAAAAACTATTCCTGAGCATTTTTTTTCCATCCATGAGTATAAATCTGTTTTCTCTGGATGTCTATCATTTCAGTGAAGGTGCAGTATAAAGCTGTGGCACTGAAAATTAGCACTGAAAATTAGCTATAACTAAAAAGTGGAACTTACTGAATTAAAAAAAAAGGTGTTATACCTTTAAAAGTCTACAACAGAGATCAACATGTCGACATTCAGTTAACTAAAAAAACAAAACACTTCAAGAATCCCAAAGAGAAATAAAATGCTATAATTATCCAAGTGTGGTTTGTGAACTCCACGTTCAGCGGGGACGTCTCCAATGTCCACCAGACTTTTTGACAATTGTTTAGTCTTCCGTGTATTTTTATATTCTTCTCCGTGTTTCTGCCATCCTGCTTTCTGATTGGCTACATGTCATATTGGACATGTTTGTTCTCAGAGAACACCACACACGCTGCCAAAACATGATTCCCAATGGTAGCAGATTTCTGAGCGGAGCATGTCACACATCAGGAATGTCTCTTAAGGTTGATCTGTGAACTAGGCATAAGCTGTATCAGGCTATTGTGCATTGTCAAGACAATTAACTGTCTTGACACTGCAGATTTCTTTAGTGGCGGAAGATCCTTTGAAAGAGAAATCATTTAGATTAATCACAAAATAAGATTTCAGGAAGAGGTTTTACTGCGGTGTCTGGAATTGTTTAAAAGAATAAGAAAAGCAGTTTATACTACATTTGGAATACATTTAAATGCTGCTTCATTGCAGGAAACAGACACTTTCCTCTGTGGGTATTCTGTTAATATGTCTGGCATTAGAAAATATTAATGGTGACGATAACAAGGCCTGTAAATGGAGAAAATACAATGATAATGAAAGTAACATAATAGTGTCTTGTACATGCTGATAAAACCCACTGATCTCAGACTTACATATTCTCTCAACTTCTAATTTACAAGCTCTTCTTTTTCTAAGTTATGTAAATCAGCATGTAAAAGAAACATACAGCTTAATGAGAACATCACTTCTCCTGTTTTTGTTTCTACACATAAGAAGTAATTGTCCCAAAAACCTCATACCATTACACCACAACTGCAATGTTTTATGTTTCATTTTCTAGAATGCTAAACACACTTTATACTGATTACTTTTTATCACTCTCACATAAAATTTTCTTTGCATACTCATGTAAAAAAGTCCCAAGTAACTTAAAGTCATCTTATTTTTTCATTAAAAAACAAAAACAAAATCAATGTTTTTGTGAACACAGTTATAGAGATATCAAAAATAAAAGGAAAAGCAAAAATATTTTGACAAAACTACTTGTTTTGAGTCAATGTTAGAATCTTCCTTTGTTTTTAATTTCATAGCTTCATAGCATTAAAAACCTTAATTTTAGGAATTGTCGGTGTCTTTACCGCTGATCACCTCTAAACTCACAGGAAACACTCAGCAGGTGGATGCGTGTGTGTACAGTATGTGTGTGCGCGTGCGTGCGTGCGTGTGTGTGTGTAGGTCTGCTGTGTCCTGCCGTGTGACTGACCCGCTGATTGCCCTGCTCTGCTAATTGGCAGCTTTGTCTTTCTCTCAGCTGGCAGCCCAGCTTTGTCTCTGATTGGCTGAGAAAAGGAAGTTAACTCACAAACATTGGGATGGGGGTGAAAACAGCAGCTTCGTTTAGGAGGAAATGAGGCAATCCTTTTGTGTCCCTGAAAATAAATGCGGTTTCTTTTCACCAGCTAACTGTCAACTGCACTTCCATCATATTAGATCACATTTTTGAAAAAAGTGAAGAAGTTTTTACAGTAAATTGACTCAACTTGCAGCTGGTATGATTTGCCAAATACAAGAATGAAGAAAAAAAAAGACATTGAGTTGTAGTCATTTGCTAGGAATGATTTTACTTTGGATATGGCATTGTTTAGTTAAGATGCCAACAAAGATGGGTTAGAGGTCAAGCTTAAAGTCCTTAAAGTCCTTTCTGCACTGAATAGAAAAACGTTTACCCTTCCTTGCTTTTTTTTCAGAATAAAAGGATCTTGGTTCCACTTAATTAATGGCAAATATATTATTTATTGCCTGTTGTAGCTAAACCTGGAGCAGATCTCTGTTGGGGCCTCATCACAAAGGATTAGGGCTGCATTAAGTTCTCCACGACCTCTGCAGTTCAAAACAACATGGCTGAACTGCACCATATTTGGAAATCCTTGGACTCAGAGTCTGGAACAACATTATTATCATCAGTGTCAAACCGGTTCATTTTTAAAGCTGCAGTCATTTTTATGAGAAAAAGCTGTTTTTTATATCTATGTTAAAACTGTCACAGTATGAGACAGATCATCTGTGAAAAAAAACAAAGCTCCTCTGCCTCTTCCCATTGGATCTACTGCAATCTGCTGAACCACACTGAGTCAGAAACAACCAATCAGAGCCAGGAGGATGTTCTTAGTGATGTCAATCTCACTTGTGTATGCACTGCTCACACCCTCTCCCTTACTCTCTGCTAGGCTGTAGCTGCTTTCTTGTCCACAACTGAAGCTGCCATGAATGGTCAGCATGGCTGCTAATGATGACAGATAAACAACTTTCTTGTAACGGTGAATTGTTTCTCTGCCTTTAGCACATTGGGAAGACAAGTGTAATTGACAGCGCTTAACACCCTCCTCCTGTCTCTGATTGGCTGTTTTAGAGACTATGTGCAGGACATAAGCACCTCGCTCTGCTCTCTTTAAAACTCCCCTATGTACCAAATTGTTGAAAGCTCCTACCTGAAGATGTCTTGCGATTCTTCCTGGCCCTTCTTTAATCGCCTCGTTTAGACCCTGTTTCTGTTCACTGGATTGTCTTGTTCTGCTTTACCGTTGTCAGACCAAGCTTCTGATCTTTTTTGCACTCTGACCACTGAGCATGGCCTTAATGGAACCCCTGCTTAGACCTGTGGATTTGTTACCAATGGATTTTCTGACTTTTTTGTACCAAACTTGGTTTGTCCTGGACTTTGATTCTTCGTTACATGTTGTGACATCACTTCTCTCGTTTGCTGCTTCCTGGTTTCTCCAAATGAAAAGCTTAAGGAATATCACAATGTGTGGGCAGACGAAAATGTCACCTCACAAGAAAGTATCTCATCACTTGGAACAATGTCCTGTGAGCAGTCCTGAAAAGGTTTGTGGCTGTCGGTTTGAGCCTCTGGTAAAGTTCGGACTCCAGCTCAGACACTAGCCTGTACTCTGGGCGCTCACACAGAGGTCTCTCCACTCCTACTAGCTTCAGATTTATAATAAATTTTTTAAAACTTATGCCATCTGGCTGACTTTGTGGGTCTATTGTCTGGTTGGTTACTCATTTGATGTGTTTTCAATACAGATATACAAATTGGTTTTAATTTTTGACTTGAATATATTTAAAAATATATCACTCTTTGATGATTATCTCATTTGTTAACCTTCACATAAACCAGCAGAGGAGCAGGCATCTACAGAGTGAGTCAGAAAAATAGCTGTGTGTGAGCACTTTGCTTTGGAAAGTGAGATGTAGGATTCTCTAATCAATAGGAAATCCAACATCTGCAGCAAGACAAGAAAGGGCTTGAGGTGTTGATTTCTTGTAGTTGGGAAGCAGCAACTGTTTTAGGACAGTGGAAAGAACCCAGGCAGATACCAGAGTACAGTGCACACTCCTAACAAATCTCATCTCAGCATCACCTGAGAATCTATTAAAGAAGTGTACAGGTCATAAAAGCATTTCTATTTCAAGATTACAGGAGATGCAGCATCATCTTTTATTATTTTGTTTGATTTAATAGTACTGTTAATTATTTGATAGACTGGAAGGATTGAAAGAAGAACTAGTGATAGCAGAAAACCTGGAAGAAGTTCAACTTTGACCCAGGACATGATGTGATGACGTGATGATGATGTTGAAAAGAGCAGCAGCTTCTTAAAGAGACAGAGTCCAATTTCAAGGCATCAATTGCAAAGTTAAACTTCTTTTAACTCATGTTTGATACCTACAGTATTTTTATGACCACTGAAGGTAACATGAGCCACTTCTCCACTAGAGCATGCTAACTGGTTTTGCCTCAGTCCATTAGCAGCTCTTCTGTATTTTTTGTATTCTCTTCAGAGGCAGTCCTAGCCGGTAAAAACCGTGCATGGAATCAATAGGATAGACAGACAAACATCTTGATGCTGAAGATAATACAAAGAACTGAATCCTTCCAATGTAAAGCTAGAAATGCTTCAGTCCGTCAAGCTAAGGGAAGTTTGAAACCAAACAGCAGAGCTTTTCGTGGACTTTCAGTTCCTCATATGGTCAGGAGAAATGTATCATGACCAAATGAACAAGATCCTGAAGTGAGGAGGATTTGTATTTGTACCCCTACGATCCATTTCTGATTAATTAATGAATTACTTACTTAATTAATTAGTGTGATTAATTGAAATGAATTCTGTGTAACTGTTCCAAGCTGTGCAAACTTATTTGACCACTTAAAGTTTTACTATCTCTCTGTCTAATATTTTCTCCTGTTCCGTTCTGCTCACTTTTCTCCCACAGTCAAGTTATCAGCTGAGAGTACTGACTGTCGCTGCACAGCCTCCTGCTGGCTCATTATTTGTTTTCTCCACAGTGCAGCTCCACCTGTAGCCTTTTGGCATGTCTGCCTGTGTGCGTCTTTGGGGAGTTAAATTCACAGCTCTCCGGGTGTCTTGCTGCCTTTTGTGGCTGCAGACAAAGCTCTATCCTGCTGCTCCTATCGGGATCTTCAGAGGACAACGAAGTGAGGCAGTGACCCCCAAAACCAACCTGTCAAGTGCTGACAGGCCTTCCTTTCAAATCACAGACAAACACTAGCTTGATAAGAGTCCAAATACCAAGACCCTCATCATCACCTTCATCTGGGAATCATGGAGTAAAAGAGGCACTACAGGAGTTGTAGGTTTTTAGGAAGCAAAGGTAAACTTAAATTTGGTGGAAAACATTGAAATTTGATTTGGTTTGGTAGAAATGTGCATTCAGGATTGTTCTGTTTCTTAAGTTTGGGACTTATTTGTTTTTATTTTAATATTTTGTTATTTGCTTTTTTGTTTACTTTACAAAGCCAACTTTGACATTCCATGCTTTTTTGGCACTTTGTCATTTTGTTAAATTGACTACAGGACCAACGGTTTTAAAATGAAATAAAAACAACTGACATGAGTAAAGAAAATTTGTGTGGAGAAATTTCCCACAGTGTTGAAATTCAGATCTTAATCCTCTTACAGTATGTTTTCGGCTCTGACATGTTAAGCAGGCAGAGCAACACTAATCCACCTTCTAAAGCGACATGGCAGCAGGACAAACAGTCTGACTCCTAAGGAGTGGGGGAGCTGGATGAGAGGAGAAAAGTTCAATCTGCAATTCCAATGCGGCTGTTTTTGAATCAGATAACTTAAATCACGATATTTTAAATCTGAAAGAACCAAAGCATGACTAAGAACTACAGTTGTAATAACCTATAAAAATACAAAGACAAAACATTAAAACACTAACTCACAAGGTGGTATCATTTCAAATGAAGACCATACACAAGAAATTAACCATTTAAAACTCAGTTCGTTTCAGGCATGGTTTTGTCTTCTGTGAAATATATGTGCAAGTTACTTTATACTGGCAGATTTATGCCTTTATTTGTGTAGCACATTTCAGCAAAAAGACAATTTAAAGTTCTTTACATGATGGAAATGTAAAATAGTCAATTGTAATGGAATAATATACTGGAAAGCAGAGAACAATTAGACATTGTGATATAGAGCTGTGTATCATCTGCATTAGTAGGTAATGTTCGGAGATTCAATCCTCACATTCACTCTCTGCTTTTGAGAAATAGGAAATGTATATAGTCTATTCATGTTTTTAATACCTGTAAGATCATCTTTAAAGCAAATTTTTCATTACCAATAGGAATGTATGCTACAGGGGAAACTCCACATGTTCAGCCATACTGCTTACATGAAGCAGTATTCCAGGCAAATAGTGTAATTTTATAGCACAATGAAATTACTGGTACCTTTAGTTGTTATAAAAATGTTGTAACAAACATGATTTAAAAGAAATTTGACTTCGCAAATTATCGCCTTGAAATTAGGCCTTTATCTCTTTAAGAAACTCCTACTTTTTTCGATTCTCCACCTGCAGGATGCCATTGCAACTTTCCTTAAGTTGTTTAACAAATGTTCCTCAGGACTGTTGGAGTCTGGAGGAGCTGAGGGGTCTGTGAGGTGGAAGCTCAGCGGGAGACGGGCAGCTCTGACGAAGAGCTTTGTGAATTGCTCAAATATTCATGAAAGAATCAAAGCAACACTCCAGATATGTTTTTGAAAAGGGATTGACATTAATACATGATGTATAGCTAAATATTATCTCCTCCCCACTGATTATCACCTTTATACTCTTTCTGAAAAATGTTCAATAAGAGGGCTTTCGGTTTCCAGTTTCCTCTTTTTTTCAGTTACCCATTGAGATCCTATTCAAATGGGATCTTATATATTGTCCCTTTTCATCTTCTTTTATCAAAAAGTGAAACCTGGACATCTATGTTTTATCTAATTTTCTTCTTATTTTTAATCTGCCATTCCTATGAATGTCTATTTTAAAGTCAGTTCCAGTATTATGTACTTCCAGCATTATGTACTACATAATACTACGTTGTTTTGAAGTAGCATTAAATTGTATCCTCCAAGGTGGCACCTTAAAGTTTATATTTTCCTTACTGTCTTAATATCTACTATAAATAAAATAAAATAAATGTCTTGCCACTGCTATGATAATGCCCAGAGCTACTTGTCAGTAAAACCAAATAGTAACCATTCTCTAATGGGATGCATATCAATCACTGACTAAACTGTTACACTTTGAAATTTCAGCCATGCTTGCTTATCAAGATTTTCTCAAAGGTCCTAAGAACTGATGCAGGTGGTCCAGATAAAGGTAAAATATTCTAAAAGAAAATCTGATTGTTTAGTGTTTACTGCTGAGCTTATTGAAAATGGCAGACTTTCACACTTTTTTCCAGTTTTTGTTTAACTAGCCTCAGTTAATAACGACTCAAGCTTCTAATTGCATCTACCTAAAAGGCTAATGTTGACTTGCATGTTTCAAGCAGACTGCTAGCAGGAAAGCTCTGTGTGCAGGATTGATGAGAACTCTGACCTGACAAGAAGCAGCGCTCCAAGACACACTCATCCATAAAGCTCCGGTATCAGCCAACACACATCTACATTCAGCCTGAAAGTGAATACTACAGGTTCCTCTCATCTTTCCTCCAGTCCCAACATGTCAATCGACACACTACAATTAACCACCCTCCCACCAACCTTGTTCAACTTTATGCCACTACAAATAGAGTTATAAGACTTTTAACAACATATTCACACCATGATGTGACCAACAGCCACATCAGAACCACAAACATAGAAGAAAAACTTTATTTTATGCATTTTTCCTGTTGACCCATCTAATTTTTTTTAGCACTTAATGATTTATTTATTTTGTCCTTCCTGCAACAACTAAAGCAAAATTAGACACAAAGAATAAAAGCATATTTTTGTTTGTCATTCCTATAATTTTATAGTATAATTCTTGTCCAAAATATGTATTCATCAAAGTGTGCTTTGACAAAACACGGTTAGTGGACATCAGCCATGAACAGTTTGGTCTGGAAGTGTTAACACTTCTGGAGATAACAGGTTCGGAGATCATTAGGCCCTGCGCTGGAGCATGGGCTGTTGACAAGATGCTCTTCGTTGCAAAGATGAATTTTGCAGCAGATTTTAAGATAGGTAATTTGGTTGATATTTTAATTTTAGTCTAAGTTCCAGCCTCTGTTAACTCACTGCTGTTCTTTCACACCTCACATATTTTCTCAGTCAAAAACAAAATTGTTTTTAACAAAAATCAGGAGATGTTTGTGCTTTCTTTTCATCTTCCTCTTTAGGTGAAGAGGCTGCAGAAGAGGCTGGACAGGGCTACAATGCCAGATGGCGTCCTAAAGGCCGATTTTGATTCAACCTTAGCTTGACCCCAGAGAAGGTTCCAATGTCTTGAAAGACATTCTGCCTCATTCTGATACCAGAGAAAGCTCATCCATTCAGTGACTTTAGACCTGTTGTCCTAAATCATAAAATTCAACACAACATTCAACACAATTCAGTGTGATTTGCTTTGTCAGAAAGTCCAAGACACACAGGTGGAGACATCAGCCTCACCTGGATCAATGACTACCTGGCAAACAGATTAAAGGTTTGTGTCTAACCAGGTGGTCAGCTGCACAGGAGCACCACAGGGGACTGTACTCTCACCATTTCTTTTCACTCTGTCACTGGATGTCTTAGGTTCAAAATTTCTGACTCTGCAGTCGTTGGTTGTAATAGAGATGGATGAGAAGTTGAGTAGAAGAGAGGTGATGGAGTACTTTGTGACATGATATGAAAATAATTGTATCTTGAAAGTTAAACTAAACAAATGAGATAATTGTAGATTTTTAGAGAAAATAGAGAAACCACTATTTTCATTATGGGAGAATAAGTGGAAGTGGTACATGAATATATATACCTTTATTACAGACAACTGACTGGCTATGAGAAGGAATAGACTGTACTGCTTGAGGAGACTCAGGTTCTTTAGTGTTTGCAGCAAGATGAATGCTTATAAAACCAAATGTTCTGAGATCTATAACTATTTCAAGTAAGTAAGTAAGTAAGTAAGTATTTTATGAAATAACTTTTCATTAAAGACAACAAGACTTGGTGTGTCTTTGTGTTGCATAGTGACTTGTTCAGGGAAGAGATGCATGGATCCCAATATCTTTATCAGTCCAGATATTGAAAAAAATTGTAGATTTAGTTCTAAAAAAGTACAGATCTAGTTCTAGTTTGTGCTCTGAGTGACATTATGTGGTAATATTTATTTTATATTATATTTGGCATTCCTAATTGCACTTCCTGAACCATTTTATTTATTTCAGTTTATTTTTTAAATGTTTGACCAAGGTAGCACATTTTTTAATCTTAGTTTCTTTATTATTTATGTTACATTGGCTGTTCTACTCCTAATTACACTGACTGAACAAATGAATGTTGTTTTCCCATGTGTAACAAAGCTAGTAAATGTATTTGGTATATTACAGTGTGCTAGAACCTGAGCTGGAGAAGTGTTGAGCTGCTGTTGAGTCTTCAGTTTTTGACAACATCCAGAGGGTCTCTTATAATCAATCATCAGCTATACTCCCTCCCTCCTACCACACACACACACACACACACACACACACACCTACACACACACACACATACACACACACAAACACAAACACACAAACACTGATGGACGGGCAGCGAGTATGTGTTTGTTGCTGCACACACACACACACACACACACACACACACACACTACACACACATCATACACACACGCACATACACACACGCGTGTGTATGTGCGTGTGTGTGTGTGTGTGTGTGTGTGTGTGTGTGTGTGCAGCAACAAACACATACTCGCTGCCCGTCCATCAGTGTTTCTCATCTCTTGGGACAGATCTGAGGTAATGGAGAAGGAGAAGAAATTAACAGGCTTGGTTGTTCAGCAGGCTGGGAGTGATCACATGCTGACATATGTGCACACACACGTGAGTTACCACTGGAACAATCAAAGGCAATTAAAGTAAATGCAGCTGCAGATTAACCTTCAGTAACCCAGAAAACCATGCACAGGAATTACAGTAAATACATCAAAATCCTGGATTAATGAGTTGTTCACAAATAAGACGTGGAATTGAAAAACTTTTGAGTTTTACTATATCAAATGTTTTACTTTTGAGACCATAAGTTTGTAGATTAGATTAATAATCTTATTCATGTTTCTTCTCAACAGTGCGTTATGGACTCAACACACATGAAGTAACAGACAGATAATTTTTTGGCAGACAGGACTGTCTGTGTTTAGCAACACCAGAATTTAAAAAAAAAAAAAATATTTCTTAAGTTGCATTTCTGGCCTGCATGTACACATCTGCTTGTACAAGCTTAAAGTTTCACATGTATAAATTACATCAGGCTGCATGAGGATAGGCGACTGTCGCTTCATCACAACACTTCCATATAGCTTTCTGCTATAAAAACAACAACAACAACAACAAAATCAGATTATAGCTTGCATTTTAATTAGCTGGAGTGCAGCAGAAGGAAGGGTTGCCCAAAGTGCTATTCCTGCAAAAAACCACAACTGTCTGCAAAGTTAGGCATAATGATTAATTTTGATTAGTGACTGTGATTAATCTGATGATTTTTTTCAAATAAATTGTATATAACGTATACATATGACATCTAAGTCCTATACAGACATTACAGACATATTTGCCTGAATCGTTGTATGAACACAGAGCTATTAGTGGTAAAACTTGTATAGTGGCTCCACAGCGTTGACCTTTGATCCTGTTGGTGTTCATGAACATGAAGTCAAACTTAAGTGAATTTAAGAGCAGGGCTGGGAATTGATGGAATAAAATGGCCCTCATCAATATTGATGCTGTTCTGGTAATTAGACTTCACATCTCAGACTCACAGAGACACACTGAGGGCACTGTGATTGGACAGCAGCCACGATCACTGTGTGTGTTAGGACAGGCTGAGGGAAATAAGCATTGGACAACAGCCACTGTGTGTACGAAGCCGTGTGTGCACAAATTTGAATGTGTTTGTATGCAAAAAACCTTGACATACTGCAGTTAATAGAAGGTTTCTATGTGTTGAAGCAAATCACAACATGCTTGTGTGTTGTATATGTGTGTGTCCATCGATGAATGAATCCAGTCAAGTCCATCTGTTTGGCAGCAGAGAAGAATGTGAGGCCATCTGTGCTCTCACTGTGTGTATCTTTGTGTGTGTTTGTGGGTGTGTATGTGTCAGCCCCGAGGTGCAGTGTATATGAGGCTGAGGTGATAAGAGCATACATAGTTACACACATGCACACACTGTGATCCCAGCTTGTCCTGCAGAGAAGTGAGAGCTCTTGTCTTCGTGTTGTTTCACACAGAGATGTAGTTAATGGTGTGTTTTTGTAGTTTGTGTTTGACAGTGTTTGCCTTATAAAATACAACATGGTTAAAATATTTGGTAACAGTCTTAATTTGGTGACAAAACAAGACTAAAACTCTACAAAAAATAATCTCTTAAAGACTGTCTTGCTATCTTGGGAATTGGAAATATAAACAGTCACTCTAAATGGCCTGAGGTTAGAACTCAAACCGCATTTACACTCAGTCACCCAGCGGGTCAACACACACATCTGGGTTATGTGCATCAATATGGTGGGGAAGGAGATTGGAATCTGATTGCAAGACCCTTGCAAGACCAACTGTTGGCTGTATTTCTATGATTTTGTATGACTTTGTATTTTTGTGTTTTTATGATACAAAGCACTTTGAAATGCCTTGTGGCTGAAAAGCACAAATACAATTTGATTGATTGTGATGATTGATGATGATTGATTGATTGATTGATTGATTGATTGACTGGAAATTCTTCCACAATGTGTGAGAATAGTGAAGTCACAGAAAATGGTACAAAAAAAAGAACAGAACCAGTTCTTTCCATGAATGAATATTTAAGCTACTGACAAAAAGTTAGCAATAATTAGTATAGTGTTACCAAAGGTTCAGCTAAAACATGCATAAAGTCACAAATACATATGCACCAGTTTATAAGTAAAGAAGGACTCGAAACATTGAACAGGGAGGTCTAATTTATTATTTTATTAATTAGGATGAATACCAGTTGTTAAGGTTATAATAAATAGTAAGAAATAAAGAAAGAGTGGAAACAAAATGCTTTACTGACAGTATTCAACCTCAAAATAGGCAGACAGAGGAGGAAAGACGTACATCTGTGGTCTGAAGGACAGCAGCAGGTCCCAGACGACTGTTTTGATGAATGCTAACCTCCATATATGGAACCAACTCCACTATGACACCACACACTTCCCCTCACCTGAGATGTCTGCCAAAGCATTGCACTGATCTTTGTTTTTTTCTAAATGTTCTATTTTTACAACATGCACAGGGACTTTGGTTCCCATGTAAATAGAAAATATGTTTTTATCACTTTATTGAGTTGAATTGCTCAAATTTACATTTTGGTTCTTAAAATTCAACACTTTTTTCACTTCTGCTTTTTTAAGACACCAAGGTAATGCAGCAGTCAACTTTTGTTTGTTTGTTTTTTTAGGAAAGGTCAATGGATGGGATAATGTAGGACATTTGAAAGAATGTCTATGGGGGAGGGGGGGGGGGCGCGCCGATTTATGTTTTCGCATCCACCTGAATAATGTGTAATTGCGCCACTGTCTTGAAAACATCATTTTTGACAAAGAAACTTGCAAAACGTAGTTTTCTTTGTTCTGGACAAGACAAGAGAGGAAGTAAATGAATTTAAAACAAATCCAACATTTTACAGTATGGATTTTTTTTTTCTTTAGAATAACAAAAAAAAAAATCGGTCTCTCCACAATTTATTTAGGAGAACATTTTAAAATATCAGTCCAAGTGCAACAATGCATATGTCTTGATGATTTTCTGTGTGAAAATCATAACTTTATATTAAGTTAAAAAAAAGTTAACCAGTTTCAATTCCTAAAAGTATATTGAAGCTGTTTGTGGCTTTTTAACCCAATAAAACTCTCAAGGTTGATCCACACTCTGCATTACGGGACAAATGTGTTCTTTTACTAGACATAGAAACATGAAGGTCTTTCTAGCGTACATTACATAGTTCATAAACAGTTGAATTCTTTGAAAGTCATCATTCTCTTAATCATGAAGGACAGTTGGCCTTGCGGGCCATGATTAACTACATTAACATATTATAAACACTAAAGTACTCACTGGCAAACAAAATGTATAGCTAGACAGGAAGCTTTTTAAATAAATGATACCTGCAGTGCTTTGCAAGATAGAAAATTGTTGTTCATTTACCTATTACAGATGTTTAATTATTTTTGTTGCTTTAACAATATGATATATTATATTTTTTCCGATATTTTGTTTAATATTTGTTTTTCGTTATCTGTACCACTGCCTATCTAATTTAGTTCACCACTAAATGACAGTAAAGTCTATTTAATTCTATTCTATTTCAAGGAGGGTGCTGTTCATGTGTGTATGTTAACATCTCCAAGTGTGCTTATTTTTCAAGACACATTTCAGATTTCTCACACACACACAACTGCATATCATGTGGATGCTTGCCCAAACCTTCCTTCAGCTCGGATCACTAACTAAATAAACTCCAGAGAACCTGGAGCCATTACTCAGCTGCCAGGTGGGAGTTTGTGTGCGTATTTGCGTGTGTATGTGTGGCCTTGTGTCTGAAACATTGTAATGACCATGTTCCTAACAGAAAATTGTGGGGGCGAACTGCTTCTTATGGGGCCCAAAGCCTTGGCCCCATAAAAAGAAGGGCTGTTTTGGGTTAAATTTTAGGACTAACTTATGAGTTGAGTTTAGGTCAGGCTCAGGGGTAGGCAAAATAATTAAAAAAAAAACACATAATGAATGAAAGCCAATGCAAAGTCCTTGTGAAGCAAGAGCGGCCTACTTTGTGCATGCGTGTGCGTGTGTGTGGGGGCGTGTGCATTGAAACCTCAGCTGAACTTTGCTAATCTGAAAATTCATTTGTCTTCTTTATTTTCTCTTCTCTCCAGCTTTATTTTTTCCTTACATCCACCTGCTTTTTTCCCACCTCTCATTCACTCTTCTGGTCAATGTACCAAACTCTGAGTAAAGCTTCTTTCTACACAGTAACTTTGATTTTGTCTGTTTGTCTATATCAAAAAATACCTTAAATCAACATGAAATCAATATAAAATCTCAGTACCTTAATGACAAAATGTATTCCTATTTTAGACAGTTTAATGTTTCAACATTATGTTTAAAAGAAAATCGAAACAGGTGGGTTTTTCATCTAAGGAAGTCAGTGTTTTGGCTGTTTTGCAGTTTTCTAGAAGTTCGTTCCAGATTAGTGGTGCAGAGAAGCTGAATGCTCCTTCTCCATGATTAGTTCTGGTTCTGGACCAGAATCAGAAAACCTTAGAGGTTCAGGAAGGTAAATACAATAACAGCAGATCTTTAATGTATTTTGGCTGATTCTTCTTTCCATCATTGTCAGAAACAATAAATATTTGTCAGCATTGGATTTCCTTCTGTCTTTAGGTCCCACTTCCATCCTTCTGTTATGTTGAGTAGGCTTTGACTTGGCAATTGCAACAAAGCAATTCTTGTTTTTCTGCTTTGGTTGTATATGTGATGAAAAGGTTTTATAACAACTTTATAAAACCTTTTCATGCGTTTCTTTGAAACAGTGCCTTCATATTGTTAGTGTGTTTGGTTACGGTCTCCCTGAATCAGTGCTTCCCAACCCTGGTCCTAAAGACTCCCTGGCCAAGGTGTTTTAGGTGTTTCCTTGCTTCAGTCCAGGTGATTTCAATTGAAATGATTTGAATCAGGCCTACTAAAGCAGGACATCTAAAAAAATGGGCAGTGTGCCTTGAGGACCAGGGTTGGGAAGCACTAATTGAGGGAGACTGTAACCAAACACGCTCCTAAATAAATATTAATATTTGTTTCCATTCATTCATTTTCAATCCTTGTTCAATGTGACTGAAGGTTGTATACATAAACAAGTTATGTAAACAACAAGAATGTTTTTTTTTCTTTTCCAGACCTTGCCAATGCAGAAAACAAAGATCCTTCCAATTCCTGGTTTTGTGGGAATGTGAACTAAATAAATGTATATCTCCTATACTGTGCAGAGCTGCTTGGAGCTGAGACAGATGGACAGACATAACCTTATCCCATCCATCTGCAGTTGTCTTCTATGTTTCATCTGATCATATATTCATCACAGTATATATAGACACATATAGATAGATGCAGACTGAGTGCCAGCAGTACTGAGGCCTCCTCCTTTTCCAGACCTCCATCTGTCTCTTCCACCCCCTGCCATGTTTGATTGACAGCCAGTCTTAGGTGGAAATAAGGAGTGATACAAGGGAGGGAGTCAAAAAGAACATAATTGAACAACAACAACAAAATCTGCAATACAATATTTTTTATATTCTGTCATTTGCATTTATGTTGGTTTGGAAGATTTATTATAAAAATAGCTGGCAGTGAACTGACCCCAAAACCTTTCTGGAGTTGTGTCAAAACACTGATCATAGAGCAAGCAACACATCTGTGATTTACCAATCTATAGGAAATATGTGACACATCACTTTTGTAGTTTACATAACTAAAAATATTATACTTGTATTAATGCATCGTTATGTCCCATGACTGCAAGTTGACACTATAGAAATTGGAAATGGCTGCTGTGATTTTAGCTGGTTAACAGAACTCTGCAGGCAGTAGTTGGTTTTCTGATGGGAATCTTTTATTTGTTGAGGCCTTTTATCACCAGAAGAATATTTCCAGGATTAAAGGACTAATGTCTCAAAAAGATCTAGAGAAACTCATCCATGAGTTTATCTTTAGTTACATTAATTACTGCCACAATGTCTTCACAGATCGGTCTAAAAAAAATATTGAACTTCATCATTTTTACTACTATGCTGTTGTAATGAATGTTTCTTTTTATGTTACTTTAGTGTGTTATGTTTTTGTAAATAAGTTGACTTAAAGTTCCTCAGCATTCAGAAACTTAAGTCTTAAAAGTGTAAATTAAGTGTATTAGTTGCAAATGTGTCTCTCCTGGTTGTAACAACCTCCAGAAGTCTGATCTCAACACTATAAAAACAGATTTAGGTAAAGCACAGCAATAATAAAAAGGAACATAAAGAATTCAATAGAAAAGCATAATCGTTTCACAATCAACAGGTTATGAGTGTGATTCCAACTCCCTCTTCTGTTGCATGTTGAAGTGTCTTTGGGCAAGACACTTTCACCCAAATTACATGTTGATGACTAACATGTGTGACGTGGGTTTCTGTGGATTAGTGAGGATTTTAGTACAAAAGTGGTTTGAGTGGTCAGTAAGGCCAAAAAGGCACACTGTAAGTGCAGTCTATTTACTGTTTTATATTTATTAGTCAAAATCAGTATCATCCAACATTAGACTTATTAACATTTGATATTGTTGTATCATGTTTCATATTATTGATGTGTAAAATGAAACAACCAATGACGCAGACTGAAACTGTTCTGTGTCCTCTTCCCGTCAGTGTTTGATCAGCCTGAAACCATCAAAATTTACAGAAACACAAATTTCAGTGTCTCAGTTCTATCTATCTCTCTGTCTCTCTCTCTATCCAAATTTGAAACAACTAAATGCGTTGGAAAGCTATCCAGTTAGAACTGGACTCCTCATTTGGCATTTCCTTACATTGGCCTAATAGGAAGTCACCTTGACATTGTTAGAGTTTGCAAGAAAGAAAGAAAGAAAAAAGGAAGAAAAGAGAACAGAAAAAAGTTAGGCATGCTTTGGTCATTTTAAACTTAAAAGGCTGGGGATGAAAAGTATGAAAAATAAGGTATTGGATGTTGGGTTCACAGTTAGAGGACAACACTGGCCAACCAGGATATTAACCCTAAAATGGTATAATCATAAGGAACCATTTCACTCCCTTAAAGGGTTACTTTTTTCTTTTTTAATGTGTTTCTGGTTTTATTGACACACCCAGGTCAAAAAGAATGTTTCAAAGAACTTACCCCAGCTGTGGTGCTAATGTTTGCCTTCATACACTTCTGGTTTTATGGAGGGATACTATTCCTTTTAGAGACTTAACTCTTGTTGCTTTTGTCATAACATTTCTCAGCACTGAAAGGGTGATTCATTCTGACTGTAGTTTTTTCCATGAATCAGGGAATTTTAATGAAGAATTTGTAAGTCTGTAATAGGTTAACTCACTGTTGAAACAGGAAAACTGTAGGTTTCTCACACTTTCTAAAGCCATAGAAAATGGCAAGCAAAGCAAAAGATGAAGAGAGGGTGTAGGATGCAAAGGAGATATATTTAGGAGAGTGGCAGATTGTACCCATGTATTTGGGTCTCTCCATATCCGTCTTTTAATCTGTCATCTATCATCTACACCTTTACTGACAGACAAGATCCAAGAAGAGGCGGACATATTTTTAATAACCTCTGTCTTCCAAAACTTCCTGTTTTTGTGGTGAAAATGGCTGCCATTCAAACTGTCTCTTTCTCTAATGGATGCTGGCATATAGCAAGCCTTTTAGAAGACTGCATTATAGACTACACAAAGAGGTGGAAATACACGAAGAAATATATAGTTCATAAGGTCATCTTGCAACAAACAGAATTTTTGGACAAATAAATTTGAATTCAAACTATATTTATTTGCCTGAAAAACCTGAATCTCAAAAGGATGTTAGCTGTAAAAGTGAGTACACAGGGTTGCTACATGTATTTGATGACAAATTCAATAATTTTCTAGACTCAAATTACCAGAGGTCATCCATCCATTCGTCTGTCCATCCATCTAAACAAGAAAAAAAGATTTGCTAAATGACAGCATAAAAAGAGAAATAAAAAAAATTACATACGTTTCCATAATATTTGATAAAACTGACTTTAAATCTATTTGTGTGACTAGGTCAAATATTCTGGAAATCCTTACCCAATCTGTTTCAATCTTTTGTACATTCCTCCTGACTGCACTGGTGTAACTGAGTCAAATGTGCAGGTTACTTTGAACAGAAACACTTCTCTGCCTGTAGATTCTTTAAGGAAAAGGCATAAAGTTTCCACAATATCAATTTAGTTGTCCTCAAGGCATGTTGCAACTGATGAAAAAACTTTCTAAAAGATTCACAAGTTTTGATTTGCTTTGTTGTTTTTTTCTTCAATAAAGCAAAGGTCTCAGGTGCCAAACATATTTGAAGAAAGATACAGGAAAAGACATTCACAAACAGACAGGAAGTTATATTCCTGTGAGTTATATTCACATGCAGCATTGTTAAGCTGCACAGACAGAGGGCAGAGTAATTGCTATTTTGAAATGAGTAAAATTAACTTGTAACCCCAACATGCATTATTGACATTGAATACATCAAATTAGCAGTTATTTTCCAACACTTTACATATCAAACTAATAAGTAGTTTACTTACTGTTGAGAAGTGAACAAAGCTCTCTAACACATTCAGAACTAATATTTTTTGCTCAAATCTGTGGAAGACGGTGTCTTCAACAGTCCCATAACTGCCTCAAACACAATGATTTATTTTTTGAAAAAGGAACAAAAACTAGAAGTCATTCATAGCTTTTGTTGAGAAAACAAAGAAACTTCTATCTCTGTTGTCACCTAGCAACAGCTTTCCTGTGACTTATATAGTAAAACTAACTGTCCTCGTGGCTTATGTTGGGGTCCCTCCCAAAAGCCTGAAATGAGAGTTAACTACTGGCTTGTTGTGGTATTTGTGCCTTTTATTACAAACAATATTTTTAAAAAAAGCTCCAATCAAGTTTATTTGATATATTGCAGTACAGCTCTTTCTGTTTTTGTTGTAAAGCCCTGCCATCCATCCATGGCCTTACATGATCCCGAAGTGGGTCCACGGGGTTAACAGGGTAAGGGGGACGATGGTGGTAATGTTGGTAGGAGTTTGTCCCATAATCAATAGGTTGTTGGTTCAAGCCCAAAACTCTGTGTGTCTCTGTGTCCTTGGGAATACCCTCCACCCACCCAACCTGAGTCAGAGGGCGCAGGGGCACCAGTGGCCACAGTCCAGTGGCTCACCACCATCAACATGTGAGTGTGAATGGGTGGATGTAGTGCAAAGCGATTTGCACTACATCCACCCATATAAAGTGTATATAAAGTACACTTTGTATAAGTACAAACTTATATAAGTACTTATATAAAGTGTTATATAAGTACAGATCATTTACCCCACCAAGGATGGAAACACACACCTCCTGGAGGTAATCCAGGGTGTTCCCCCACCAGATGGGACTGTTGTATCTAAAGTTGTATCTGATCTGCCTCTTGATCTCTTTCTAGTGGTGTTCTTCCTCTCCATCTCTTTTCTGGAAACTTAGTTATGTTGAATGCACCATAGGAGACTCCTCAGTAACTTATGTTTTCTTGAGATTGGGTAACCAAAGGGAAACCCAGACATCCCTATCCTCAGGGACATACTTTGGGTTATTTGAGGCATATGGGGTTCTCTGGTGCGTCTGCCCTGGTATTTTGTGGTGTGGGAATGGAGAGGCATCCAGAAGGCATCCAAACAACTCTTATTGCTGCAGGGGAGCAGAGATTTTACACTGGGACCCCTGGGTTCAGGTGTCTCAGACAGCCGCCCTAAGGAAGCTCAATTCAGTCTCTTGTGTCCCGGATCTCGTTCTTTCAGTCATGATCCATATCTAATGACAACAGGTGAGGGATGAAACGTTGAAGGACTTTTAAATTATGAGCTATACTTTTTGGCACAGCTCCATCTTAACCACAACAGACCAGAGCAACACCTACATGATGTACTGATTCACTGACACCTGGCAGAATATAAGTGAATATTTACACCTAATATTAGTATTGGAACAATAAACATGTTATCATAAAAAAATTGATTTAATTGTATTGTATGTTGCCTCTTCTTTCAATAACAGAGAGATTGTTTTATTGATACATCTTCTGATGTTGCATTTCAGTGACAAAACCACAGCAACTTTTCACTTTGATTTTTATACTGGAGATGAAGAGATTCTGCCATTCTTGGTCATGCATACACATGCATAATCATACCCTGAGATAGACAGATATAGTATGAATGTCTTGCTGTGATGTATATGAGGGTACAGTTACATCCCGGGGTTAATAATGGAGCTGTCAGTTTGATGTGCATACCTGTGTGTGTGTATATCTGTGTGAGCCATGAATAGTGTGTTAGCTGCCATTACAGTTAAGGGATTTGCACCAACAGGGTTGACTTGCTCCTGTTCAGTCTATTCAGACATAATAACTTTGTGGCAAATAAATAAAGGCTGCATTACAGTTTGTATTCCAGGTATTTGCCTTGTTTTTTTTGTTCCTGATATACTTTGTTTAAAATCTTAGCATAGATTTTACTATGAGTCACACTGAATCACAAAAATATTGTCTGTTTCTGTTTCTCTGATCATCTGAAATATTTCTTATCTGTTGCTTTTAAAATCGTTATTTAGAATGGTGAAACAATATCTGCTGCTTGGGTTCATAGCAACAATGTCTTTAAAAAACTATGGTGCTTCATCCGTCCATCCATCTGAAAACTTTGCATTGACTTGGAACAAGATCATCTCTGATGGGCCTCACCCACTTTATTCTGTAACCATTACATTATTATTATTATTTACTATTTTAATATATTACAAATCGTTTCCCTTACTTCTCTCTTCCACACCCAGTCCCACTGATCTGCTCAATATTTGGTTGTGAATGCATTACAGAGTCTGGAAGGCCGAGGTTGCTGCTGCACAGAAAGTTGATTGTCAACAGATCAGTAAAACTGACAGATTCCAAGCATAGAAGTTATTCAAGAAAGGGCTACTGGTTACTATTTTTATTTATTTACTTTTTTCAAACATCAGAAATGCTTATTGGAAATTTTGAGTTTGCTTGTGTAACCCAGGGTAAAAAAACTGCCCTTAATCCCGCCTTTTGCTCCTCCATTGGTTAGAGTGACAGTCAGCCACACAGTGCATTCAGGCAATTAACACACCTGAGGTAGTTATTTAGGCCTGCTCCAGCTTTCCCAGTCAGGTGTGAGGGGGAGAGCTGAAGACAAAGGAGCTACAGGTTGGTGTTTCCAAACAATCAGTTTATCTTTGTTTGTTATGCCCTTTTTTAAAGCTTACAATGTAAAAAATCATGTAGATCTGAACATCCAGTGAGCTTGGAGCCATGAAGCTGCCATGCACTGATCTATAGATGGAATTGGTGAGTAGTGAGCATAATGTTGTTTGCTTTGTTTAGCATGTTGGTGGTGTAGCCAATGCTAATTGTTTGATCGTTATATAATCCAACTTCTTAAATTCAACATGTGTTTAAGATAATGAAATAGATGTTGTTTTTTATTTTGTCTGGAAGATTAAATACAAGATATAATTGCATTTATTTCTGTATGTAGCTAAAAAGTCTAGTTAACTAGCAGGCTGGTAATTTACTGATCCTGTTTACCCTAAAATGGTGATCCCTTTTTAGGGTTAAAGGATGGCGAGCTTCTGAGAACTGGCTGGGGCCAGGAGAACCTGAGTTTTACTCCATACTGGTCTGGTAGGAGGTTGACGGTCTGTATCATTCCCCCCTCCATCTTAACATTCAGACACACAATCCATCATTCATCTCTTCATCTGAAACGACTTGCGCTTGGACATTCTCATCTCAAATATCTGGACAAATCAACCATGGACTTTTGAATGTGTGTCGGTCAGACACTGTGATGACCAGTGGGGAAACTTAAGACTGTTGTGCACAAAAATATTGATCTACTGCAGTACTGTGTATATTTATTTTGTATTTATTATTTTGTGTTCTATGTATGTTTGTCTTGTGCTGTTAACTCTAATTTTTTCTTTAAAATACATGGTATTTGAATGCAGTTCTTTTGTATTGTTTTTATTGATTACTGACAGCAGCTCCAGTAGACGAGTTTAGACTTCTGATTTATTCCACCTAGTCCTTTAGCACATTAAGCAGTGCTACATTATTGGCGAGCTAGCCAGGAGCTGTTTTGATCAGTAATTAATAGAAACCACTTTGAGTAAAGTTGCACAAATAAGTCTTGGTTCCTACTCACCAATTCCTACTAATTTGAAGACTTTGAGATCTTTTCTGGGATTTACTGGCTACTATAGACGTTTCATAAAAGGATACGCCACTATTGCCAAGCCTCTTAACAATCTGACCCGTGGGTATCCACCAACTAATAAAACCCCAAGAGTACAATCTTCTAAGTGCCCACAGTTTGACCCAAAGCAACCTTTTGGTTCCAGATGGACTCCTGAGTGTCAGCTGGCTTTTGATACCCTGATTGACAAATGTACTACTGCACCAGTCCTGGGGTTTGCTGATCCTGGATTACCTTACATCCTTCACACAGATGCCAGCACCACTGGACTGGGTTCTGCCCTGTACCAGGAACATGAAGGGAAGCTCAGGGTAATAGCTTACGCTAGCAGAGGGTTGTCAGCCAGTGAAAGTCGTTATCCAGCTCACAAACTTGAATTCTTAGCACTGAAGTGGAGTGTAACAGAAAAGTTTCAAGATTATTTGTATGGAGCGGATTTTACAGTCGTCACTGATAATAATCCACTTACTTACATTTTAACATCAGCTAAGCTGGATGCTACCAGTTGGCTGGCTGCGCTTTCTACCTATTCCTTTAAGCTGCAGTATCGAGTAGGGAAACACAATCAGGATGCGGATGCACTCTCTCGTCGTCCCTGCAGAAATCCTGTCATAGATGAGGTCGCACCTAAAGATCAGGAACTTATCTCTCAGTTTGCTCAACAACATCTCTTAGGCAACAGCAACGATGAGATATTACCTGAAGTGATGGATGCAATTTGCCAAAGTCGTCTAGTTCGGACCCAAGTTGAAAGCCTTTTGGTTGAGTCGCTCTCAGTCAGGGCAGATATAATTCCTGTGGATTACTCTGAAGAGGCACATGGACTTCCTGTTGTTCCTGGAATGTCTCATACTGACCTAAAAGATCATCAGAGAGTTTATCCTAGTGTCAGGGAAGTTATCCATCAGTTGGAGACGGGTGAAAAGATTCCCCAACAGTCAGGGGTGAACTTCCAGAACTTCATCTTCTCCTCATAGAGTTAACTAAACTGGAGATGATTGATGGCATTCTATACAGAAAACGGCAAGAAAATGAGCAACATATTTACCAACTGGTCCTTCCAGTAGACCTCCATGAATCTGTTCTTCATAGTCTCCACAATGACATGGGCCACCCGGGAATAGAGCGAACCCTGGATCTTGTTAGAGCTCGATTCTATTGGCCTAGAATGGCTATGTGTGTGGAACAGAAAATAAAAGCACGTGGACGTTGTGTTCGTCGAAAGACTCTAGCAGAGAAAGCTGCTCCACTAGTCAACATTCGGACTTCACGTCCATTGGAACTTATTTGTATGGATTTCCTTAGTCTTGAGCCTGATACCAGCAATACCAAAGACATTCTGGTGCTGACGGATCATTTCACCAAGTTTGCCATTGCCATTCCAACACCGAATCAAAAGGCAAAAACGGTTGCCAAATGTCTTTTGGACAATTTCATCATCTATTTTGGAATACCAGAAAGACTACATACAGATCAAGGTTCTGATTTTGAGTCCAAACTGATAAAAGAGCTGTGTGCTATGACAGGAATTCAAAAGTGTCATACAACACCATACCATCCTAGAGGAAACCCTGTAGAAAGGTTTAATCGTACACTGCTAGCGATGTTGGGAACTCTTGAACCAAAACAGAAGTCAAAATGGAAAGAATATGTTAAACCTCTCGTTCATGCGTACAACTGTACCAGAAATGAAATGACAGGATATAGTCCTTATGAACTTATGTTTGGACGCTGTCCTCGACTCCCGATCTTGCTTTTGGTCTTCCTGTCTGTGAAGAAAAATGTCCATCACATTCGCAGTATGTACAGAACCTGAAGTCACGATTGAAAGACAGCTATCAGATAGCATCAAAGAACTCTGCCACAAGTGCTAAAAGAAACAAGACTCGGTTTGATCAGCAGATTCTACCATCCAAGCTGGAAGTTGGAGATCGAGTACTTGTGCGGAATGTGAGACTCAGAGGTAAACACAAACTCTCTGATAAATGGGAACAAGATGTTTTTGTAGTGGTGAAGTGTGCTGGAGATCTCCCAGTTTATACAGTAAAACCAGAGTGCAAAGATGGCCCAATACGCACTCTACACAGAGATCTTCTTCTTCCATGTGGTTTTCTCCCTATGACAGATGCTGAAAGACTGAGACGGTTCCAGTCACAAAACCCCAGACACGTCAACACACCAAGAAATGGCAAGAATCTCCTGAGGACTCTGGAGAAGGTGAGAACTGTGAGCAAGAAGAGATTCCATTCTATCTAGTTCCACCTCCAGTAGAGTTCAAAGTGGAGAAAACGTTCAGAAAGTCATCACCTCCTGATGATGTAGAAAACTGTGGTCCCAATAGTTTCTCCAGTGGAAAAACAACCTGTTGAAATTCTTTCAGATTCTGAGAGTGTGAAGTCAGTTGTTGAAGTGGAATCAATTGAACCAGGATCTAGTGTCGAAGAGCAATCTGATGTGTCTGCAGAGCAAGTTCCATCTCATTCTGAAGACTTACCTGATCCAGGCAGCCCAGTTGGTGAAACTGTTCCTGCTCCTGATATTGAAATTTCTTTGAACAGATCCCCAAACTTTGATGGCATAAATCAAATTAATGACATCCCTCCAAAACGCTCAACACGTCACAGAGTGGCACCTAAACAGCTTCAATATACCACTTTAGGTAATCCGCTTATTTCAGTTGTTCAAACTTTATTGCAGTTTGTCTGATGCTTTAGTTTTGACACCCACCACTTCTATCAATGTTCACATTGTTTAATGTTTACATGTCACGGGACGTGCATGATTTAAGGGGGGGAGGATGTAACCCAGGGTAAAAAACTGCCCTTAATCCCGCCTTTTGCTCCTCCATTGGTTAGAGTGACAGTCAGTTACACAGTGCATTCAGGCAATTAACACACCTGAGGTAGTTATTTAGGCCTGCTCCAGCTTTCCCAGTCAGGTGTGAGGGGGAGAGCTGGAGACAAAGGAGCTACAGGTTGGTGTTTCCAAACAATCAGTTTATCTTTGTTTGTTATGCCCTTTTTTAAAGCTTACAATGTAAAAAATCATGTAGATCTGAACATCCAGTGAGCTTGGAGCCATGAAGCTGCCATGCACTGATCTATAGATGGAATTGGTGAGTAGTGAGCATAATGTTTGCTTTGTTTAGCATGTTGGTGGTGTAGCCAATGCTAATTGTTTGATCATTATATAATCCAACTTCTTAAATTCAACATGCGTTTAAGATAATGAAATAGATGTTTTTTATTTTGTCTGGAAGATTAAATACAAGATATAATTGCATTTATTTCTGTATGTAGCTAAAAGGTCTAGTTAACTAGCAGGCTGGTAATTTACTGGTCCTGTTTATTTTAATACAGGCCAGGTGATCCCTTTTTAGGGTTAAAGGATGGCGAGCTTCTGAGAACTGGCTGGGGCCAGGAGAACCTGAGTTTTACTCCATACTGGTCTGGTAGGAGGTTGACGGTCTGTATCATTCCCCCCTCCATCTTAACATTCAGACACACAATCCATCATTCATCTCTTCATCTGAAACGACTTGCGCTTGGACATTCTCATCTCAAATATCTGGACAAATCAACCATGGACTTTTTAATGTGTCGGTCAGACACTGTGATGACCAGTGGGGAAACTTAAGACTGTTGTGCACAAAAATATTGATCTACTGCAGTACTGTGTATATTTATTTTGTGTTCTATGTATGTTTGTCTTGTGCTGTTAACTCTAATTTTTCTTTAAAATGCATGGTATTTGAATGCAGTTCTTTTGTATTGTTTTTATTGATTACTGACAGCAGCTCCAGTAGACAAGTTTAGACTTCTGATTTATTCCACCTAGTCCTTTAGCACATTAAGCAGTGCTACACTTGTCCAGATTAAAGTCTTCAGAAAATATGGCATGAGTATGCAACATAATTTCAAAGAATTTCAAAAACATAAGGTGAACAAAATATCCAGGGCCATGACTTTTCAAGACATATTATATAGGTTTTCATTTTTATGAAATCCATCCCTCTATTTAAAAAGGGGGACCGGAGGGTGTGCTCCAATTACAGAGGGGTCACACTCTTAAGCCTCCCTGGAAAGGTCTATTCAGGGGTCCTGGAGAGGAGGGTCCGTCGGATAGTCGAACCTCGGATTCAGGAAGAGCAGTGTGGTTTTCATCCTGGTCGTGGAACACTGGACCAGCTCTACACCCTCAGCAGGGTCCTGGAGGGGGCATGGGAGTTCGCCCAACCAGTCTACATGTGTTTTGTGGACTTGGAGAAGGCGTTCGACCGTGTACCTCGGGGGGCCTTGTGGGGGGTTCTCCGGGAGTATGGGGTACCGAGCCCTTTGATATGGGCTGTCAGGTCCCTGTATGACCGGTGTCAAGAGTCTGGTCCGCATTGCCGGCAGTAAGTCGGGCTCGTTTCCGGTGAGAGTTGGACTCCGCCAAGGCTGCCCTTTTGTCACCTTTGTCTTGAGCCGGAAAAGGGTAGAGTGCCTTCTCTGGGTCAGGGGGGTCGTCCTGCCTCAAGTGGAGGAGTTTAAGTATCTGGGGATCTTGTTCATGAATGAGGGAAGAAGGGAGCGGGAGATCGACAGGCGGATTGGGGCGGCATCTGCAGTGAAGCGGGCGCTGTACCGGTCCGTCGTGGTGAAGAGAGAGCTGAGTCAAAAGGCGAAGCTCTCGATTTACCGGTCGATCTACGTTCCCACCCTCATCTATGGTCATGAGCTTTGGGTCATGACCGAAAGAACGAGATCACGGATACAAGCGGCCGAAATGGGTTTCCTTCGCAGGGTGGCCGGGCTCTCCCTTAGAGATGGGGTGAGAAGCTTGGTCATCCGGGAGGGACTCAAAGTAGAGCCGCTGATCCTCCACGTCGAGAGGAGCCAGTTGAGGCTCGGGCATCTGGTCAGGATGCCTCCTGGACGCCTCCCTGGTGAGGTGTTCCGGGCACGTCCCACCGGGAGGAGGCCTCGGGAAGACCCAGGACACGCTGGAGGGACTGTCTCTCGGCTGGCCTGGGAACGCCTTGGGGTTCCCCCGGAGGAGCTGGAAGAAGTGGCTGGGGAGAGGGAAGTCTGGGCCTCCCTTCTGAAGCTGCTGCCCCCGCGACCCGATCCCGGATAAGCGGAAGAAAATGGATGGATGGAAATCCATCCATCCATCCATCTATCCAGTGGCACAATTACACATTATTCAGGTGGATGCGAAAACATAAATCGGCGCCCCCCTCCAGGGAAGGAACGTTAGGGTAAAGAAGCGACGCTCACTTGAAAAGGGTAGAGTTTTTGTGAAATCATATCTATATATTTTTTTATGCAAAAAAACCTCTTTTTGTTGTATGCATTGGCAACATTTTGTCAGCCCTATCTTATTTGTAAATTTTTGTTCTTGCACAATTATGACTATCCATATGTGCGTTTCTGACCATAAGGTCAGAGTAAGTTTTTAGATATCTTATCATATTTATAGTTATTCTTTGTATTTTTCACCCATTCATTAAATTAATATAAAGTATTTTCTTCTTGCTGATATACCCCAACATTACAAATGAAAAGCGTGTGAAATTAGAAAGCTTATGGTTTCTGTCAATGTTGGAACTGTTTACAGACTTTGTATTGTGAACATTATACATTTTCCATTTTAGGACCTAACATGGACACTTGGGCTACTTTTACGCATCTATGAACAGCAATATTGTTCATATCGCTGCTGCTAGTTCATATAGTTCTATAATGAGGTAGTAAGTGAAGGAACACTGAATGACAAATTTAAAATGTTCCTGTTTCTGGCAGGAATAAAAACAGAGCAAAACAAATTTCTGGAAAGGATGTGACTCCCTGACTGTAGCGTGATTTGAAAGGGAAGTTGTTAAACGTGAAGGATGCTAGACAACATTGATGATCTCCTCACAAAATTAGATCTCAGTGACCCCAGAAAGCAGTGTCATGGCTTCAACTTTTACTTTTAAAAAAACAAAAATAATACATACACACATATTATATGTGTATATATATATATATACACACTCTATAAATCTAAGCCTAAAGTTGTAATATTTGTTGTACATCCTATAAGACCCAGTTCCACTTCTATCAATGGATTAAGGCAAAACCTACTCTTGTGATAAAAAAGTTTTATCACAAACTTTTTTATGATAAAACGAATCTACTCAGTGAGTTTCGTGCCACTTTTTCATCAACTGGCACGAAACTCACTGAGTAGATTTTCAGAAGGCAAACCTTTCAGGATGACTGTCAATAACAAAATGCAGCATGCCACACTCTTATCCTAGGAGTCAGAGGAGAGGCACTGAAAGGGATCTCCTCTTTGTGAAAACTGTTGTAAAGGGGAATCAAAACTGCGGCCTCCACCAACGTTACAGATGGCTAATGCTTCCCTGTCAGTCTACTTGAGCAGCAGCGTGTCTAAATCCTTTGAATCATTTTGTGGAGCCCCACTGAGCCAGGACCAGCCAATGTCAAAGTAAGCCATCAGTCGGATGAAAGGTCTGTAAGCCTTTTCTTTTCTCTAACTATTAGGAAAGACCAACTGAAATATTATTATTCTCCTGTTCTGAAATATGTCAGATTAAACTGTTACTTTCACTGAGCCATACATGAAAGACACAAACACTAAAAGTGCTTTACAGCTGTATTCCAGAATGCATTTGGAATTTCTTGAAATATTATATTAAAACATTTTTAACCTGCTCAGCAACATGACAGCTTAAATTGTTACTTTTAGCAGCAAAGGGGAAAAAAAAGGAAAAACGACAGCAGAAGAAAAAAAGGGGAAGATTTAGAGAGTAAACCAGCAGCAACTTTGGTTTCAGAATCCCACCAGCACATCATTGTATTAATTCATTAAATAAATGACTTAAGATGATAGCTTAGGATGCACATGCTTGGCTATGTAAATAAGCAATATCTATAACAATACAGTCAATTAAAAAAATATCACATTGGAGTTGATTCAGATGGCTGATTTAGGTGAGCTAGATTTTATTTTAGCAACAATAAAATATTTTTTAATGAGAGAAAAGGAAGATTTCTGAAAGTCTAAATTGATAGTAAGATGAATGCTATATTAATTCTTCAGTTTTATATTATCTTAGGCTAATATGTTGACAACCATCCATTTAGATAATTTCTTTAAACACATAAAATATTTCAAATAACTTATTTTTCTGCTGTTTTTTTTCTTTTCTTATAAGATCTTCAAGAGATTTTAAATTGCAACGCATGCTGCCATTTTTGTTATGTTGGCCCTAACATATGAACGTTTTTGAGCAACATCACCTCCCGCGAAGTTGCTGTGTTGCTTTCTTTTTGTGAAAGTTTGTCCATACTGAATGCTAATGTGTCCCAGTATCCTGCAGAATTATGACTGGATGTGTCTTGTCTCCTTTGTGTCTTGATTTAATTTTTTATTATGATAAAAAATGTATTGACTGCCCTGTCCATGGTGACCCCGTCTCTATCACGAAACATTCGCTGGAGATATTCACCAGCTTGACCCCGCTAGGTACACGGGTGCACAGAAAATGGATGGATGAATTAATTGACCATCTGGGAATTAAATTATGGTGCCACACTAATGATAATCAGTGAGGCCAATTAGGATCACAAGTGCCATCAAGTGGTCTAATAATTATAAGCTGAATTAATAGGACAGCAAGCTGTAGCTTAAATTTCACTTAGTTTGATCCATCTCATGTCTAAGGTGAGCATAGTATTGTGTGAAATGAAGTATTATCATTGGATCCTGGGTTGACCCCGCCTCTCGCCCTGTTGACCGCCCCGCATGGGATAAGCATGTTGGAAAATGACTAGATGGATGGATGGATGGATGGAATTTTAAGTCAAGTCAGAGCTGCGTTGCTCATGTGGCAACATTTTTTTGACTTCTCCCAAAAATATGTTGTAGACTGGTTTGTTAAGAGGATCGATGTGTGTAACCCATAGTGTTAGATGTGATGTGGGAGTGACATTATTGTTGTAATCCATGGGGGTAGAGAAGCAGTAAGCAGGGACATTTTCAAACAGTGCCTCTGTGTCATTGGTGATTTGCTCAGGTCTTAGTTATTAAATATTGACAGTTTAACAGATAATGTGTGCTTGTTTCTGAAGATGTACAATGTTTACATAATTTTGAACCTTAGCAAGGAGTAAAAAAGTTACTGTTCACTTGCTTTTTACTGTGGCTGTATAATTTTGTCACCTTTTTGACTATTATTGAAGCTTTTCTGAAGAAGATGGGTACCACCACGCTTTACACAAATATTTTCCAAAACAGCAATGTCTGTGTGAGCCAACTTTTTAGTGAAAGCTGTGAGTCCAGCTGGGTGCTTAAGAATAAATTGATCACCCATAAATGTCACCTTGTTTTCAGCTGCACACTCAGACACTTCTTGCGTGCTAGAGGCTTCTCACAGTCATTTTGCAGATTTGAATTGCCAAACTGAAGAAATACCAGTCTTTGTTCTTTGAATCATACTAGTGTTTTTTATTTGCACCATTGACTAAAGATCTATTAAGCTTTCCAGATCATCAAATCATTTTCTGTCACTTTGCAACCTGCTGTTTAACTCAACACAGTAAGACATTCATGACAACTTTATTTTTTGAGTACTTAAAGAGTAGAAAGAAATTAGGAAGATGATTTTATTGCAGCTTATAGTTACATATGTCCAAAGTTCAAGCTTGTTTAGTTGCTGTAAGTTTCTTTATTTGAAAGCTGTTCAGAGACAATGGAGTAATTCAAAAATAATAATTTTTTTAATGTTTTATGCTAGTTATTACCAAGTTAGCAATGGTATCTTCAGACTTTACACATGTTAATTTACATTGTTAATGTCTGATGTTTTTACAAACACTGTGTAAATAATCAGGACCACAAACCCTATCAAATCCATCATACTACGCTGCAAGTAATATGACAGATTTCTCTACTTTTTACAAGGCGTTGTTTAGTGCTGTGGATCATACTCGTGTTCTAAATATAAACAATCTGAGACTCAAACTATGAGAAACTAAAATGTATTTCTCCAAACTCTTCAGTGCCTTCCATATATATATATTAGAGGCGTGCCAATCGATCGGTAACCAATCATAATCGGCCGATTTCCGTGAAATCGGTGGCGATCGGGATCGGCGATCATTGGCTCTGTTATGGATACCGATCACCTGCATCTCATTTCACAGCCTGTCTGACCAGCTGGTCTCGTCTTTCCTTCACACGGCGCAAACGCGCAGCAACAAATCCTAAGCGATGTGTAACTATAACGCACTGAGTGAATGAGGACGTTTGCGTGTTGCTACGGAAAATTGAAGCAGGTCAAAATGCATCAACACAACGAAGCTAACAGACATAAAAACAATGACGGAGTTTGGCTACATCGAGGCTCAGTGCAGTAAAAAACACATGGAGGATCAGACAGCAGGTAAAGCAGCACAGCTACAAACACTCACCAGGATTAGCATGACGGTCAGAAAGCTAAACAAATAACCTGGAAAATGATTTAAGTCTTCGAGCTGGTTCTGCTCTCCTGTTGAACCGCTGCTCCGCTACAGGTAGTAATATTTAATATTTAGTAATATTTGACACGGAGCGGCTTCTGCTCCACCCGGTAGTGACTCTCACACCAAACCTGTTTGAAGCTGCAGCATCTAACTTAAAAAAATACATTTTACATACGTAAACTTTCTCTGTCCTAACATGAGACAGATAGTCTTTAAAAAATAATCGATCTCCTCCCTGTTACTCCTCTCAGTCAGAATCAGCCAATCAGAACTAGCAGTAATCAGCTAGCCACCATGCTAACAGGAAGTTTTCATTCAGTAACTCAGGATTGTTTTCGCAATGGATCCTGTATTTTCCTTTGAATGTTAAGTTTTATACTTGAATTTTTTGTCAATGTTGAGAGGTTTTATATTGGCTTTTTGCATTAATTTAGCCTCTTCAGAGCCTTCATATGTTATCAGTCTGTTAAAGACTGATAACATATGAAGTTATCAGTCTTTGTGCAAATAGCAGTTCAATTTGCACAATGCCTGTTTTGTTTAGTTTTCTTCTTGAAAAAAGTTATTAAAAACAAGTTTTTGTCTAAATTAAGGTGAATTCATGGTTCCTTTTTTCACATAATGTAATGGTAGTGTTTATGATAAAAAATAAATCATAACTATGTCTTCGGGGATCGGTATCGGCAGAAAAAAACCTGATCGGCACATCCCTAATACATATATATATATATACACAGTCCAGTCACATTAATGTGACCACCACGTACTTTCCACTTCAGAGTTAAATAACCAATCACAGAAGGCAGGTGGCAGCACAGTGCAGTTGAGCGTATATAAAGGGTGTGTGTGGGCTTCGGAAAACATTTCAATCGTTGGCGTAATGCAGAAACGAAGCGATTTATCCGACGTCCAAAAGGGCATGATCATTGGCTTTCGGGCCAAGGGTGGAAGCATTTCCGAAACGGCTGAGTTTGTGAACTGTTCGCGTGCCGCCGTGGTAAAAGTGTACCGTGCATGGCAAAATGGGACTGTCCAAAATCAACGACGTGGCAAATGTGGTGCACCACGGGCCATAGATGACAGAGGCGAACGACGGTTGCGGAGATGCGTTCGGGCAGATAGACGGGCTACCGTTGAGCAACTGACCACTAAAATGAACCAAGGGGCTACCACAAGTGTCTCCCAAACCACTATTCAGCGAACATTGCTGCGTCTGGGCCTCCGAAGCGGACGCCTGGTTCGTGCACCTATGCTGACTGGTGTTCATCGACGACGAAGGCTAGAATTTGCACGCCAGTACAGCAGCTGGACGTCCACTGAGTGGCGACAGGTAGCGTTTTCAGATGAATCGCGTTTTATGCTCCATCGGACAGATGGACGTTGGCGTATAAGGCGTGAAACCTCTGAAAGGAACCACCCTGCAACCATTGCAGGAACGGTCCAAGCTGGAGGCGGGAGCATTATGGTCTGGGGAATGTTTTCCTGGCATTCTCTGGGTTCACTGATTATTGTGGAAGGCACGATGGATCAATACAAGTACGCATCTGTCCTTGCGGACCATGTCCACCCCTACATGCGCATTGTTTTTCCTCAGGATGATGGCATCTTCCAGCAGGACAATGCGAGGTGCCATACAGCTGCCAGTGTACGTGCGTGGTTCGAAGAGCACCAGGATGAGTTTACCGTCCTCCCCTGGCCAGCAAACTCACCTGACTTAAACCCAATCGAGCATCTGTGGGACCATCTCGATCGAGTTGTTCGCGCCATGGATCCTCAACCGCGTAATCTAGCGCAGCTGGCCACGGCATTAGAGTCGGCATGGCTCAACATCCCAGAGAAGACCTTCAGGGACCTAAGTGACTCTCTTCCTGCACGTCTCGTAGCAGTTCGCTCTGCGAAAGGTGGTTATTCTGGCTTTTGACAGATGGTCACATTAATGTGACTGGACTGTGTATATATATATATATATATATATATATATATATATATACTGTATATATATATATCAGTGACGTGCGGTGAGGTTCATTGCTGGTGAGGCACTGACTTATGACTTGGACACCATCCATGTTATTGGACCTACGGAAATTTCGTGCATGCGTACAACGCTGGAGGACAAAAAGGCTAATCTTTTACATGTTGTCCATAGCCGCATTAACTCAGTGAAACTTAAAAATTCAGGTATTAATTTCGTGCTATGATCCACAGCAAAATGATCTGTATTTGCCAAGCTACGCAGACTCGTTGCCATAGCAACTGACAACAATGTCGCTTCATGTTTTAGGATTTAACACCAAAAAACATTCAAGAATTTTGCACACAAAACAGAACATTTAGTTTGTTGTAGTAGTTTGTTTTAGGCTGAAAGTTTTATTAATAAATAATTGCTGTGGTAGATTAGTTACCGCTTCTACTTTACTGAATTGTTTAAACATTAACTGTAGCCCACAAAACGTACATTTAATTAAAAACCAAACAAAAACATCTTATTGCTGTCTTACCTTTTCTTATCAATAAAATCCATGCAGCCCTAATTCTGCACAAAAATATCCGTTCACCGAGAAGTTTATCCTCGGTATGTCTTTTCTAGTCCGTTTGAGAATCATCAATCTGTCTTGAAGTAAAACTTTCTGTAGCTCCGAAGTGACAAAACTGGCACGGCTTTCTTTCTACGGGCTTTATTAAATGCCGTGAAAACTATAAAAAACAAAACACAAAGCTTTAGACATAGACACATTTACGGACAGACAAATGACACGCGCTTTAACAAAGTTACCTCGTGGCCGCCTACCACTTGGGAGGTTAGTCTTTAACGGATTACGACTTGTTGATCGCTCTAAATCAAAATATTAAATAATTAAAACACCACAACCAATAGATTTACAAAATATCACAAACATAACTGCAAAATAACATAACACGAGACACAAGACTGCTATACGCGTTCACCTCCAGGCTTCCGCTCCTGCTCTGTTTATCAAAATCTCGCTGCACAAATCACATATACAAATCTCGTGACAACAAAATAGTTCGATACGACATAAAATAACAATTTACACAAATCTTAAGCAGTGAACCAACAACTTAATCCGAACTGTTAGAAATAAACATACATTTTTTAATAACAAAAAAAACATTTTAGTAACACTTACACTTTCAGCTCCGTGTTGGTTTTCCTTTAGTTATCATCTCCTGCTTCAATTGAAAATCCACTTTAGAAAACTGTTAAAGTGTAGAAATGTAGTCTTTCATGTTTACGTCGGAAGAGAGAAGAAAACAAATATATCGCTGTACTTTACTGTGTGGCTAGCTCCATGGCTAGCCACACACTAGCACTGTGTCTTACTCTGCAGTTGCGCAGTCACAATATCTGGGATCATGAGCGCCCCCTGCCATGAGGCTAGAGAACTGCCTGCCTCCCCTACCGTCTGTTCTCTGCCGTTTCTTATCGCTCCTCCTCACACAAAACACGATACACACACAGCTTGTGACAACAAAAACTGTACATTATATACATAAGCGAAATTATGGAAAATCAGTCCATATATGAAATGTTTCTTAGCCATTTTATTGCCGGCGTAAAGACAGGACGAAAATCCTGACATATAATGGCAGTTAGCGAGCGATTACGTAACCCAAGAGAGGCTGAGCTGCTGCTGCCTCTCCGGCTTCGCTTCTGAGCGTTTGAATGGGAAAATGCGAAAATCCAGCGATTTTGAAGAAAAACTCATCAGAATTGGTTAAGCTAAATAAAAAATAGATACTTTATAGTACAAAACCACAAGCAGTAAAATAGCAGTATAATAAATAGCAGTATAAATGATTTTATATTGTATATTATTTTTCCATGATGACAGGTGAGGCTCTGCCTCACCTGCCTCCCCTGACCGCACGTCGCTGATATATATATATATATATATATATATATATATATATATGTATATATATATATATATATATGTGTATTAGGGATATATATATATATGTATGTACTTTATATATATATACTTGTATTATATATATATATATATATATATATATATATATATATAAACACCAGAGCAATAGAGGCTCAGATCTACCACACCAGACAAGACCCAAGGTGTAGGTTGTGCAAGGAGGCCCCTGAGACAGTCCAGCACATAACAGCAGGGTGCAAGATGCTGGCAGGGAAAGCGTACATGGAACGACATAACCAGGTGGCGGGCATAGTGTACAGGAACATCTGTGCAGAATATGGACTGGAAGCCCCGAGATCAAAGTGGGAAACACCCCCAAAGGTGGTGGAGAATGACCGAGCTGTGGGACTTCCAGATCCAGACAGACAAGATGGTAATGGCGAACCAACCCGACATTGTGGTGGTGGATAAAGAACAGAGGAAAGCTGTTGTGGTGGATGTAGCAATACCAAGTGACTACAACATCAGGAAAAAGGAGCATGAGAAACTGGAGAAATACCAGGGCCTCAGGGAGGAACTGGAAAAGGCCTGGAAGGTGAAGACCACAGTGGTGCCTGTGGTCATCGGGGCCCTCGGGGCAGAAACCCCCAAACTGGAGCAGTGGCTAAAACAGATCCCAGGAACAACATCAGACATCTCAGTCCAGAAATGTGCAGTACTAGGCACAGCCAAGATACTGCGCAGAACCCTCAAGCTCCCAGGCCTCTCAAACAGGTTATGAATGCTGAATCTGCTGGTAACTCAATAGCTCTATAAAGGTTCTAACTTTGCCGCATTTTGTGATGTTTCCTGAACATACACAATCACAAGTAGAAATGGCAACAATTAAAATGCATTCACTTCTACTGGTTAACTTTTCCTTTATTTGTATATTGTCCACATTTTTCTGACTTTGATAAAACTGCAGAAGACAATGAAGAAAAACAAAAATGAACTCCAGACAGAAGAGGACATGTTTGCATTGTCTTCTCTGCTCTTCCTTTTGACATCTTTTCCATTGTTTCTCTCAGCTTGTAACTTCACTTCTCACCTTTGACCTCTTCTCCTCTACATCTGTCCCTTCTCTCCTCCCATATGACCTTCACTCCTACTTTTCACCTGCTCTCTTTTTCATTCCTCAATTCCCCTCTTTTTTTCCAGAGGATCCCTCTCTCTGTCTTCATCCATGTTCTCCCCTCTCCTGTCCGCCCCTCTCTCTCTCTGCTTGGTCGGGGGTCTGTATTGTCCCACTTTTGGCTCTCTGTGGGAACAGCTTCTCTGTTTTTTTTTAGTAATTCAGCTGGGCTTTTTTTCAAAGAAGGCTACCACAAAAGGTCCCATCCTCCAAATACACACAAACCTAAGCATTACCCCCTGCTCCCCACCCTCCCACTAAGGCCCTCTGAGTTTGTTTAAGAGATTGAGGATATAAAAAAGACAGAAAGGGAGAGGGACAGAGAGAAAGCGTCCGCCCATTAAGGTAATTATATAGAGCCTCTGTTCCTGTTAGGGCCCTTAATTGATGTTAATGTTTGCCTAATTGGGGGGATTCAAGGAACTGGGGGGTGACGGGGCTCTTCCTCAAAAGGGCCTTCTTCCCCACAAGGAGCACCCTTCAGTTCTCCCCACATCTTCTCGCTCTGTCGTTCACACCTTCCCCACAATAGCTGTTACCTCCAGCTTTCTCACATTACTTTTTCTTAACACTCCACCACCACCTCCACCTCTTGTCCCCTGTCCTCACCCCCTCTGGGCAACTGAACAGGCTCTCACAACTCACATACCAACCTCATTTAAGTGCATCAACACGGTCAGAGACGAAACACAACAGGAGACAAACGGAGACTTAGTTTATCCGACAGATAAAGATTTTATGATTTGATGCCTAAAATGTGCTCACATCTTTAGCAAAATTATTATTAAAAGCTTATGCAGCTGAATGAAAGTCTGATATGTGGACTATTTCAATTTTCAAAAAACATTCTAAAATAATTTACAATGTACTAGTTGATGAAAAAATTATAGTTTAAGTTTAGATTTATATTAACATTACCTCACCTTTTTTGAATGGTTTTATGGTTTATAATTACACAAAATTATTTTGCTTCATAAACACTTAACATTTAGGTTAAGTGTTTGTTGATAATGTTTTAATAAACATAGTAAATTGTTTTCAGAGTATTTTCACTAGTCCATTTATATCTAAGAGAAGAGATGATATATATATCTTGGGAAGAGATGATACATAGCATGCACGTTTTTAATAATCAGTTTATTCTGTTGGGTTCCTTTTAATTGTGTCGGAACAACTCACTCACCGAAGTGATGTCTGAAAACCAGTAGTTTAAAATAAAACAAATTTTAAAATATTGTAAATGAATGAGGGCTGCACACTGGCACAGTTGATAGAGCTGTTGCCTTGCAGCAAGAAGGTTCTGGGTTCCATTCCCGGCCCCAGTTTTTCTGCATGGAGTTTGCATGTTCTCCCTGTGCATGCGTGAGTTTTCTCTGGGTACTCCGGTTTCCTCCCACAGTCCAAAAACATGACTGTCAGGTTAATTGGCCTCTCTAAATGGTGTGGTGTGTGGTGTGTGGTGTGTGTGTGTGTGTGTGTGTGTGTGTGTGTGTGTGTGTGTGTGTGTGTGTGTGTGTGTGTGTGTGTGTGTGTGTGGTGTGTGTGTGTGTGTGTGTTGTGTGTGTGTGTGTGTGTGTGTGTGTGTGTGTGTGTGTGTGTGTGTGTGTGTGTGTGTGTGTGTGTGTGTGTGTGTGTGTGTGTGTGTGTGTGTGTGTGTGTGTGGTTGTTTGTCCTGTGTATCTCTGTGTTGCCCTGCGACAGACTGGCGACCTGTCCAGGGTTGAACCCCGCCTCTCGCCTGGAACATTAGCTGGAGAGAGGCACCAGCAACCCTCCCGACCCCACTAGGGTATAAGGGTGTCAAGGAAATGGATGGTAAATGAATGAATGCACATAAACAAGCCCAGACAGCAACTGAACATTGTTGTGGTTGTAGAGGTTTCAGCCTCACCATGTGAACATTTATACAACATTTTGTTAGCAAGACCTCTGCGTTTGCTTTTTTCTTTGCCTAATTATGTTCCTTTTAATGTTTTATTTGACATGTTATAAAATACCTGAATCAAATGTTTGAATTTTAAAATTCCTTCACGAAGTGAAACTTTATGTAGGGATTTTAGGTTATTCATAAGGGGGGGAAAAACTCTGGTACATTGTTTGCCCACATCTTAGTAAGCAGAGGTTCAGAGTTGCCTTTTGCACTCCTACTTTTATCTCATAGATTACTACTCCTACTGCATAGCCACAGTAATTATAAAAAGTAAGAACTATTCCTTTAAATCCTGTGGTTTTAAGTACTTTGTAAGCATGCTTGGGGTGGACTTTGGTACAAATTATTCCACTTTTGGTTCTGACTGATGTCCTGATGCGTTGTTCCGATCTGTTTTAATCTGTTTTGTTTGGTTTTATAAATATAAAGTTAGTTTTAATTCTAATTAAAACTTCCTCAAGACCAACTCATTTACATTTATTGAATTTGAAATATTATATGGCATCTGGGTAAATCTCACATGCTGTCTGACATACCCCTGTCAGACAGCAACCAGGGTCAGAACACATGCCCAACACCACTCATTCCAGGAACCTCAATGTCTATATCGACTTAACATTTGGAAGTGGGAACAAGCATCAGAAGAGAGGTTGATTGAAAACTCTCCCTCCTGAGAGTTTTCAATCAAACTCTCAGGAGGGAGAGTTCCCAACCCCAATACCAATACCATACATACCATGTGTCCATGACATGAGAATTTTAGAAGTGAAAGTGTCTGGGTGATATAACTCGGTCCACCATGAGACAGGAAATGGAAAACCCACATCGCACCCAAATGATGCACCTGCACCTTAAGGTTCTACAGGTGTGACTGTGTGTTGGAGCAAACTGAGGGGAGGTGTCCATGGGTGGGGCAGAAGTAGCAGCATTACAGAGCCCCACAACCTGGCAAGTTCAAATGAATTAAACTAATACAGATCTGAATCAGACACTTTGTGATTGGTTAAGCTACATCAGAAGTCCCAGCCATTGCATTGCAAAGTAAGGCAGACCAGAACAAATGTATACCCACACTGCCCTGGAGTCTGCCTGGAGCAGACTGACAGAAGGAAGACTGTCATGTCATCATGCCACCAGGCCATCTGACCACCACCAGCAGAGGAGAACAGTGAAATGTCTTGTAGGGTTAGGAACACCAGTTACATACCAAACTCCTACCTGCTGGACCATCATATAAGGCATACTGGATATAGGATACTGTCACTTCTCTGAAATCAAAGCAGCAAACAATCGGTGCAGCTCTGCGAGCTGTAATGCTGCTCCACCTGCTGCATGCAAAGTTTCTATGGTAACTAGCTCTTCTACTGGCTGATGTTGGTGAAGGTCCTACCATTTGCTGTTTCCTTTCTGATATTTCAGGATACATGCTTCATAGCAGACTCACTGCCTTGTTGCCTGGACAAAGAGCTATTAGGTGCCACCCCGATACTAGGCCTATATCCAGTAGGATCCAGAAATAAGTTATTTTATCTCAAAAACACAAAAGCTTCTTGGTTTTGGGTTAACTTGCTCTGTGTGTATTTGCAATAGCATAGTCCACGCTGCTATCTTAAGGACATTAGCAGATTAATGGGTCTAGTTGTTTCCTGCATCTCAAAGTCATATTCAGCAAGCAGCTCTGTGTCAAAGCACACCGCATTTATGAAACTGGTTTGCTTGGTAAGCCTGTTGCCTCTTCAAATGTTGACCATGCAGCTTCAGAACTTACTCCAAATCCCAATAAAAACCCAAACAAACCCAACAATTTAAAAAAATCCATGGTTTCTAGAAAAAAATATGCAAATTAGAATCACTTTTAAACTACACACACTGCAACTCTAAAAAAGTAGCAGAGATCATTTGTTTAAAGCATATCACTTTTATAGACAATATGATTTCTACATATGTTTGTTACTCATATTGTTGTTAGGTTGTGACAGTATAATATGAGACAGAAAATCTGTGACAAAAATATTAGCTCCTCTTCCTTGTCCATGTGGTTCAAAAACAACCAGTCAGCCAGGAGGAGGGTCTTACTACTGTCAATCATACTTGTGTATGTGCTGCTCACATCCTCCCCTTTGCTCTCTGGTAGGGTATAGCTATTTCATCACACTGGAGCCTGCCACAAATGATAAGGTTAGTTAGCATAGCCACCAATGACAATGTGTAAACAGTTTTCCTGTAATGGTAAGTTGTTTCTGCAGCATTTGAACATTGAGCAGCTTGCACATAAACTTGATTGGGAATACTAAAACCCTCCTCTTTGCTCTGATTGGTTGTTTTTGACTGAGCGGTGTATTTCTGCAGATGGCTGTAGGACCACAGGGGGAGGCAGAGGAGCTCAATTGTTTCACAGAGATAGTAACAGTGACATAGTGACAATTTTAACAATGAGAAAAACACATGTTGTTTATAAAAAAACACATTCTGCCGTTTTAATGTAAAACTGTTCAAGACATCACAGACTAAGCTACCTAAGCCAGTCCGATATGCATTTAAACTTAAATCCAACTCCAAGGTAAGCATAAAAAAGAGCTCACTGGGCATAAGCACCAAGTCAGTCCAAAATCATTAGATCAAACCAATCAGGATGAATCCCATTTTAAACCAAGAACTCATCCAAATCAGCCAACCAAAGTTAGACCAAGCTAAACACACGACAAGAAACAAACACGTCCATCTTCCTCCAAAGCAAACACAGTAAACTGAGTTGATCCAGATGAACTTGAGCTAACTGACAGCCGCCATTGTGCTGCAGTGACATGCTCTGCTCTGACACAAACTGACAGCGATTGTTGGTTTGTGTAGGCTCTGATGATGATGATGGTGATGATGATGATGGCAGAGGGTGAAAGGCACCGTCAGCCTCCACTGTTCTCCCGTCAGCTCCACCACCAGCATGTGCTGGCACTGCCGCCACCACCAGGCCCAGTGCTAATTACAGCTACATCTGTTTTTATTCTTCCTCTCCTCTCGTCCCGCTGTTGTCGGCTGAACAAATAGTTCACGCCTTGTCCCTCCCATCCTGCATCTCTCCTCTTTACTCCCCCTGACACCTTCCTGCATGTCCTCACAGCTGGAGGCAGTGTCAGCGCTGCTCTATTATGGAGTGTATTTGCATGTTTTTGTGTGTCATCTGTGTGTGAGAGAGGGAACGTTTGGTATTAAACACTGGCGCATTTTTTCGTGTTCCCACATCTCTCTGTGTTTGTATATGCTAATGAGAAATTTCTGTCCTGCTAGCCATAAAGGAGCTGCTGGATAATAACCTTGTAAAACAAACAGCTGCGAACCAGCAAACCAATTATCTCTGCTCTTGTTTTTCCGAACCCACTGAAATTGCTGGATGTAGAAGAAAGAGAAGTGTGTTTTTACCAACACTGAAGCCTGAAATGACCCAACACACTACCCTGCATTCTTTCTCTTGGTTCAGTTAAAAGTACCCATCATTTCAATGGAGGGGGGAGGGAGGATAGTGAAGGGATCAACAGACGACGACAAGGCCGTTGGAAAAGCTAAGAAAAATGACAGCACCACAAATAACCTTCAACGCTTTCTGCCCACGAATTCAGCCATACACACAGAAAACTCCTCTAAACTATGTCCTGCAGCCAAATGAGACACCTGTCCAAACCTCCAAAGACCTTTTGTATCTTTCACAAATTCTCTGCACAGTGTTCTAATTGGCTAGCCGGCCTGTGTGTTAGCGTGCATGGCATGCCTGGCTGCCGAGAAGGTAAAATAGGCAGGCGGGGGAGCTGAATAGAAATTTGATTGTGTTGCTGTCAAGCGCTCCCACATGAACTCCCCTTTTCTTTTTCCACTGAGACAGAGAGGAAAAGTGTGAAGGGAGAGTAGGGGGATAAGAAGGTGTGTGTGTGCGCGCGTGTGTGTGTGTGTGTGTGTGTGTGTGTGTTGGGGGTAGGGGGAATGTAAGGGTTGGGTATGACGAGGGAGGGTGAGAGAGAGAAAGAAAGAGAAAGGGTGAAAGAGACACACTTCATTTGCCATCCAGTGGCCTGATTGGAGTGGCAAAGCCAATTCACATTTCAAGTGGAGTTCCCATCACACAAGCCCCCTATACCAAACCTCCATTCCTCCTTCATCACCCTACTTCCCCATCCCCACCGCACCCCCCACCCCGTCCCTCGTATCCTGCCAATCAAGCACAGCCTGTACAAGCTGCCGATGTTTCGAGCAGAGAGCTTCATCATCATGGATGGGAGCGGTAATGACTCTCTCTGAGGGGCTGTAATAGCTGCGGCTAATGGGGAAGGGTGGCAGGGAGCGGGGCACAGGGAGCGAGGGTCATGGGGAGGGTTGGGGGTGACTGCAGAGTGGCTGCCGCTGTCACGGCCAGAAACTTTTTTGGGGTAATTTACACTGAATGTTTTCCATCGTTCAACAAGTTGGAAGGGTCTCACAGCAGCTTCTGATTGTCTTCAATACACACAGAAGGAAATCTTCCTAAAAATACGGGACCACCAGAGTTCATGTATGTGGATCCTTGAGAAGGCCGCTGAAGAATAAAGCACTGGGTAAATGATGGAGGATTCTGAAAGAGACCAGTCGGGCCCAAGGCAATCACAGACTTGGTTTTTGACATTTTGGAGACTTCGTCTTTCAAAGTTTAATAAAAAAATAAATAAACTAGAAGAAGACAGGCCAGAATTCAAGAGGCTTTGAATTTGTTTAAAGAATCACAGAAGACTAAAAGAAACATAGAAAGGTACAGAGAGGCGGATGATATACTTCCAGTGACATCTTACAGATTCATAAAATAATGTTTTTTGTTTTAGATCATGACTATAGTGGTATACAAAATGTTATGACTACATTTTGTACACTTTATACCCCAACATGTTTTTAAAAAATGTGTAAAATTATTTTATTAACCTTACTAATTCAGGACTAATTCAGCTGTAAAAGAACCATATTATTCTACGGGTCGGGCAGACCTGATGGCGTTCCACAGAGACACAGACGATGTCCAATATGGCCTTTGAACCGAAACCTCTTTGCTTCAGAGCCGCTGTGCACCGGTTCTTTTGTTTCAACATGAAACATTCTTTCTTTTGTGCCAACATGAAAAACAATTTCAGAACAAAGTGGTATGGAAAGAAAAACTGTGATTTGGCCTTCCAGTGAAATTCTCTCCATAGCGGTTCCAATAACTTAGATTAAGATGTCAGATGAAAATCCGTTTTAGCCTACATTTTTAATTTGATTTTGTAAGAAGTCACAAAAAAACACAACTTATCATAATGAAAATTTAGGGAAAAGAAAACTCAAACTAATTACTATCTCGATTTGAACTGCATAGGAATTTTATGGGGTACTTTCAAATATTTTGAAAAGATATTGAATTTGTAATTCATATTTTATTTTACCGAAATATACATTTTTGTTTCAATTAAATTTGTAAGCAGTTTGTTGTGCTGTAACATCTGGGTTTAATCTGTCATAAGATATCCCTACACTTTACATTATTCACCCTTCTGTCTTGTTAATGTTGAAATGCAACCTGCCTGCACTGAATGAAATATTCCCCAGAGTGCAGTGAAACAAAATTGTCGTCTTGATCAGCAAAATGTGAAACCTGTCTAACACAACACAGTCAAATTTACACAGTTTTGAACTTTTAGAAGATATTTTGACAGTGGAACAATTAAAAGGCGGTAGATTTGGCAGAGGTGAGTGAAACGGACAGGAAGTGATTACCTACAACAGTGAGCATGCACCTTATTCACTGCCAACAAGCAGGATGAGAACTGAGCACAGCAAAGCAGAGCCATCTCCTGGATGGCCGACATATATCATAAGGATTTTTTGGGGTAATTTACACTGAATGTTTTCCATCGTTCAACAAGTTGGAAGGGTCTCACAGCAGCTTCTGATTGTCTTCAATACACACAGAAAGAAATCTTCCTAAAAATACGGGACCACCAGAGTTCATGTATGTGGATCCTTGAGAAGGCCGCTGAAGAATAAAGCACTGGGTAAATGATGGAGGATTCTGAAAGAGACCAGTCGGGCCCAAGGCAATCACAGACTTGGTTTTTGACATTTTGGAGACTTCGATCTTTCAAAGTTTAATAAAAAAATAAATAAACTAGAAGAAGACAGGCCAGAATTCAAGAGGCTTTGAATTTGTTTAAAGAATCACAGAAGACTAAAAGAAACATAGAAAGGTACAGAGAGGCGGATGATATACTTCCAGTGACATCTTACAGATTCATAAAATAATGTTTTTTTTACATCAGATGGTGTGAATTTATGTCAAAAGCCCCAATGAAAGTATTTTAACCGAGGAAAATATTGTCATGTTTACATACATATTTTACAGGCTTTATGTTGGACCATTAAATATGATTAATAAGGTGGAATATTACATGTGATAAAAAGTAAGCAGGCTTACTGAAATGTACTGAATAATTAATAGTTGGGAATGTTAATTTTAACATGAGTCTTGGCAGGGAAAACGTACATGGAACGACATAACCAGGTGGTAGGCATAGTGTACAGGAACATCTGTGCAGAATATGGACTGGAAGCCCCGAGATCGAAGTGGGAAACACCCCCAAAGGTGGTGGAGAATGACCGAGCTAGTGGGGACTTCCAGATCCAGACAGACAAGATGGTAATGGCGAACCAACCGGACATTGTGGTGGTGGATAAAGAACAGAGGAAAGCCGTTGTGGTGGATGTAGCAATACCAAGTGATTACAACATCAGGAAAAAGGAGCATGAGAAACTGGAGAAATACCAGGGCCTCAGGGAGGAACTGGAAAAGAACTGGAAGGTGAAGACCACAGTGGTGCCTGTGGTCATCGGGGCCCTCGGGGCAGAAACCCCCAAACTGGAGCAGCGGCTAAAACAGATCCCAGGAACAACATCAGACATCTCAGTCCAGAAATGTGCAGTACTAGGCACAGCCAAGATACTGCGCAGAACCCTCAAGCTCCCAGGCCTCTGGTAGAGGACCCGAGCTCAGAGGATGAAAGAGACCACCTGCAGAGGGTGAGAAGGGAATTTTTTTGTTTTTTTTTTATATATAGGGAATTCTATATATATCTATGAAAAAATATCTAAAATACATAGATATTTTATAGACCACCCTCCGTGGGTGTTCTGTTTCATCCTCTGAGCTTGGGTCCTCTACCAGAGGCCTGAGAGCTTGAAAAGCTGACTGTATAGCTCAATGGGTAAGTCACCAGTCTTCCAGGGTTCAAATCGAGGATGGGGCACACATACAACGGTGACATTGAGCTATCCAGTGTGGGTCCTTAGGCAAGGCCCTTTGAGCTATGTAGCCCACCTCTTACCATGAGAGACACTGATAAACACGACATGCCGGCTCAGACGTCGCCCGGCCAAACAAGCTCTGCGTCAGGTGCTGGGGAACCAGAGCACCTTGATGAAAAATGGGCTACTGGAACAAGACGGAAATGGGCGAGAGGTGAAAACATGGATTTGTTGATGTATGTATAAATAAACATGTGCTAGAATACTTCTGGCACAATTAGATGACACTTTATATTTCAGTGACAGTTTAGCCTTTATTTCATTTCACAGAAGAACGATTTTGCATTAAAAGTCAAATAAAGTACAGTCTATATTTCTAGCAGTAAAGAGCAAACTACTGAGATTTTACCAGTTTTACTCACATGTTAGCAGCAGCTACGCTCTGTGACGTGAAGGAATAAAACATCTCAATGTAAGACTTGTCAGCAGATAGGCTGGGTGTTGGTTTGGATATTTTAGGCTATGAGGGTTTCTGAAATGAGTTAACCTTTAGAGCAGAGGGACGTGGAGAATTATCAACATGTCCTACACCACAAATTAAATTCTTCAAAATTCACCGTCCACTCCTTGACCTGCTGTGAGTTTCTTTCTTCCCTCTACTCAGGGGAATTCTTTCCACATTTTGGCCTTTCCGTTTCCTATCAACTGAATTTTCTATCTTTATTAATATTCTGTCTTTTTTCTGTCACCTCTTCTTTCCTGTTGTCTCTTCCAGCTGTGGCTGACAGTCCCATGAATGCAGGGTTTGTAGATTTTGCTGGATGAGACGTGTGAAGTCATTTATGCAGGTCCGTCATCCCCACTGGTTCCGAAGATAATCTGATAAACAAACGTGTTACTGTGTTTGCGCTGGATATTTCTGCGGCTCCACAGATGACTTTTCAGAAGTGATGAAAAACGATGTCAGTTTTTAGACTTCATGTCATAATTCTTCCTTGTATTGACGCAAACATGACACATAACAGGTTAAAGACTCACCGAGTCTAAAAAAAATGCATAATATTTTATGTCTCAGTTTGTCAGATCATCAGTGCATAATGCTTGACATTTTCAAACATGTAATGACTGAAAATGACACATTTTTGATTTGGTACTGAAAGTCCAAATGTCATCTTTTGTACCAAACATCCTGAAGTCTTGAAAATATAAAACATTATGTCATACAACATTTAACTTATGTTCAACAGCAGTTTATTTTTAAAATACACTTTTTGTCATAAAACCCCCTCTGAGTCCTCACCCTTTGAAAAAGACATGCAGGACCATAAATGGAGTATTTACCTGGACCTCTGTCATAGAAAGCATTTAATTCTTTGAGACAGTTCTAACAGGAAGAGTTTGTGTAGCTGCGTTAAAAGAAACAGAGAAAGAAGAAATCAGTACTCTTATTCCCAAAAATCCTTTGTAAGAATTCTGGGTGAGCTTTGCGAAAGGTGAAAAGAACGGCTTTCTCCTTCAGTCTCTATGTAAGAAAATATTTTGTCAGGATTATGAAAACTACATTGGAGATTTGACTTCAGAGTAATGAACAAACTAAAGCTGAGAGACGAGGACACATCAGTTTATGGCAGCATGAGCTCTGGTAAATATGAGACATTAACTACGTTACATGAACAGCCACACTCTATAAATGGCTGCCCTGTTTGTTTTCTAAAAATGAACTTTCATCTGACTGTCATGCTTGATGTGTGTCAACCCTTGTTGGGTGTCTTATATGAAGTTGATATATTTACAAACAAGCCCCACAAAAGACAGATTTATTCTTTAACAATATATACAACAAATATATATTTTTTCTGTTATAACATGTCCTGGGTAATGGTCCATCTAGCTCAGCATACAAATCACATTAAACTGAACCTTTGACTCAAAAAACAAAACAAAAACAAGATAACATCAGAAAATGCATTTTATTGCTTTCCTTCGAGCATGAAACAATGTCCTCACCATCTCCTGAATGCTGTGCTTTGGCTGACCTCTGACCTGTCTGAGAAACTCCCCCTCAGTGTGCATCAGCTATTAAAAGCATTATCTGGAGGTTTGTGTCCATTAGGGCTTTCAAGTGGTCAGTGATGAGGTCTTAAGAGTCTGTTCAGCGAATTTAGAGGACCTTGTATCGAGGGTTCTGATGACCAATGAAAAGGTTTCTATAGTCACTTTAGAGAGGCTAGGAACTTTATTAAATGGAGGAATTAATTCAAAGATAGCCATCCCCTTTAAAATAGGAGTGTATTCTAGAAAGGTGCAGATATTTTTTTTCAAGTGACTAAAAAAAGAGCTGGTACACTATATTATAAAATGCATTAGTTTCATAGCAAACGCAATGAATATGTCTGCAGTTTTGTTCCCATTAGAGTGAGTTAGTGGGTTATAAGTGAAATATAAAAAGCTTGAGGTTAAGCTTCAAACTGTTCTTGTGAGGTTTTTTGTGTTTAAGAATTTTAAGAACTGCTACCATCTCAGATAATTCTAAGCTCTCCCAATATTTCCATACTCACAGCTATTTTGACAAAATAGTTTACTGAGACTTTTGTTTTTTCATTTTGCTGAGGGATGTCATTAATCAAAAAGAAAACAATAAGAAAGTTACGACGCACTGACTGAAGGATGATATTTTCATAATGTGGTCCAATTCTGGAGGTTGAAAAGTTATTTCAAGTCTAGTCAATTTGAAATTCCAAGTGAGAAGTTTCCCCAAACCTCAAAATCCAACATGTCTGCATGTACAGCTAAGATTACAATGAATATGGAGTTAACTCAACTTAAACTTATTTGAATTTGAATTGTAACAGGGACTTAAATTTTTTAAAAGTTTGTTTCAGTTTTTTTTGACATTTTTTATAATTCCATTATTTTTCATCTACAATAGGGAATTTTTGTTGGCACGACAGCAATAAAACCCTTCTTACGAGTTGCAGAACAACTGATTGCTTGTTTCCTCTGGTATCCTTACAATTCACGTTTGAAGTTGAGCTATAAGAGTTTAATGTTGGAATTCTACGTTGCCATCATCCTGATCTTTAACTCTCTTCACAGATTCTTCATCAGATTAAAGACGGGACTCTGTCACTGCAAAGCACATAAAAATATCCTTGAATAGTTTCTAATTCTGCCATGGGTATGAAAAATTGTGGGTCTAAATGTACGTATGTAGAATCTTTTTAAAGGCAGGGAAAAAAAACAATCTGCACTTTAACAGAAGGCTCAGCTGTCATAAGGAGGAATCAACTTCATTCTGCAGCATCTGGAAAAAAAAAGTCTCTGTGTCTTCCTTTACTAAAGACTTAGAGTCCTAATCCTGTTGATGTCGGTGCTTTGTTTGGCCCAAAGAGCAGCAGAGGAAGTCTTAGCCATTAAATAATTAACCCTAACACGTCAACGTTTCTTTCTAAGCATGTAATCTTCTCCACAGGGAGCTGAGAGTCTGGCTGCTCCGGATGCTCTGCAGAGGCCATGACCTATGACCTCTGGCAAGGTCTTCATTGGTTTCTGTCCAGCATTATTGTCCCCATTTTTTTAGTAATGTATACCAACAATGACTCCAGAAAGTATATACACACCTGCAAATATGCTACAAAGTGATGCTGAGGAATAAATAAAAATCCAATCCGTGCTGTCTTCAGGTGTCAAGTTGACCCTGTAGGATTTGGACCAGAACTGACTGCCTGTTGGAACCACCTCAATTTCACCTAAATAAAAGTAATCCAAAACCTTGTTACTGCCACCATAATGTGTTATAACATAGTGTTGGATGTGGAGTGTTGTTTCTGTGCTAAACCTGTGCAATTGCTCTTGCACAGGTTTTTGGGAGATTGTGACAAGACCCAGGCGTTGGTCCCAGGGTGAAGGATTCTGTTTACCTCTGAGGAGTGGCATCATTTTGATCCTTTGTAACATTTCTGCAAGCAGTAACTTCAGCCAAAGGATTGACATTGGAACCAACTGCTGGTATAGTTGATCTCAGTGTCAGATTGATCAGAATATTTCCATATTCACTAGAAATGTTGAAATCAAGAAGACTGAAAATAAATGTGAAGCAGTGGTCTGATAGGGGTGGGCAAACTTCACACATCTGTAACCAGCTTGTTGTGCTTCTTTATTTTAAAAAGTTTTTCTCCTATAATATTATTTTTTCATTTTAAGTGGACAGGACACATGCCACATTAGAGATGGAGAAATGTTGGACCGTTTTGTGATGGTCTTTAGACTTTCAGAGCAGCATATCTATTCAGTTCCAATCCCTCCTCAGTCTTGTTAAGCTTCTTCTTGCTGCCTTGCATTCTTGTCATACTTTTCTCCATTCCCTTATCAAAACTGTTGTGCTGTCCACTGTCTTCCCTTCTGTGGTAAGGTTGATCACATTTTTGGTTCCTCACAGCCTCCTCTGAAGAAATCATTCGTCACTGTTCTAGTATTGGCATCATGAAGCTTTTACAACAAAGTAGAGAGCTAATAAGAGAAACGTCTCCATGTTTTCTCATCTCCCCAATTCCCTTCTTCCTGCTCCTTCCTCCTTTCTGTTTCGGTACTGAAGGAGAACTTGACTTCTTGGCTGTAATCACTTTACTACTGTTTTTGTTCCTGGTAAGTGGACTAAATATTTGGATGCTCATAAGCAAAGCAGAATAATTGAATGTGTGATTTGTGGCAGCTGGCTCAGAGTCTATGGGCTTGTCTTGGCATAATGAAAACAGCTAGTGAACCGTTGTAAACAAAAGCAACTTGTTATGTTGCAAACCCCTTGCTGTGATTTGCTGTGTGTGGAAAACAACTAATTTTCTTGATGGTATACTGTAATCATGGCAAAGCTTTACCACGCGCTGTGCTGAGAACTGCACTGCTTATTAATACAGAGAGAGAGAGAGAGGGTCCACTCCTGGCAGAGCTGCAGTAAGGAGAGAGAACAACACACCAACCTGAATTATTATAATTATTAGTTGAGTCCAGAGGGGCAGATTGGGCTGGCTGGAGGACCTGAGTGTATTTACTGCCACCACTGGAAGCTTCAAATTTGGATTCTAGCAGCAAGGAGTTGGAATGATTTGAGGGTACTTATGGCTCTTTAAAATTCTACAATAATTATAATAATAATAAAAATAATTACAGTAATTACAGTTTGTCGGCTCAGCGGGGAGTTTCATAACTTCTGGATGTTTAAACCAGAACACAGCTCCTCTTTTGGAGCAAAAAGTGAAAACATTTTTTTATTTGTATACATTTTTGCTCAACAGTGCACATCTGACACTTCCAACAAATTTCTTTTTATTGATAGACATTAGAATTCCCTTCCTGTCAAGTGCAGACAACAAAGTCGTGTAGAAAGCTGTTACACCCTGATGTTCATTAACTTTTAGAACACTCAAAAAGTGAAGACTTAGAAAAAGAAAACAACAGAAAGCAAATTTTTACTGCAACAAAGAGTGACAATAATATTAGAAAATCCATACATTTATGAAGACTTTATGATTAGATTTTCCAAGTCAGGTATACATTCTATAATTATGTTGGATTTACATGTTTTTGATTTTAAAAAATCACTAATATTTACAAAGCTTTGTTTGCTCAAAAATAACTTAAATATGAAAGAATAGATAACTACAGGAAATATAAAATAATTTTATAATTTAAATTTAATCAAAAACAAAATGTTTGCCCTAAAGTGCTTTCAAACAATTTTGGCAAAAAAAAAAATGAAAAAGGTTTTGCCAAAAAGTAACTTAGGCTGGTATTTTATGAAGATGAAGATGACCAGGTAAATTTTCACAATTTTGACCCTTGTAGGAAAACCTTTGCACAATTGTGATCTATATAAAGTCTAGTATGTATTCAGGACATAAAGGACATAAAGTTAGGTTCACAACACATCAATCTGTAAAGCATTGGGGTGAGGGGGAAGCGCCCTGGTTTGGGGAGGCTCTGCTATGCTTTGGTGATCTGGACCAGCTGGACCCTGAAAAAATGACCAAGCTTACCCATGATTAAGTTTGATTTATTCATGGTTATTAAGAAACTGAAGGTTCTCAGCATAGTCAAAGCCCAGACCTTGATATCATGCTGTTGAGTGACTTTAAATGTGCAAGAAAACCATTAAAGCTTCCTGAAAAACTGGCCTCTAGACACTGGTCTAGTTAAAGGACGTAACCAGCTACTATTGGAATGGTGTCTTAACTTTTTCCTCAGCTAGAAGACACATTTTGTTGATATTGTTTAATGAGTGAAAAGTTGTGTAATTGCTTTTAAACCATCTCCTTTATATTTAAATAAAAAATAAGATTTATACATGTTCATGTTTCATAAACAATAGTTTTTAATGGGAAGTCCTAATTTTTTCACACAACACACATTTCAAACCATCACCACAGATTTTGCTTTTGCGTTTCTACTGATATTTAGTGAAACAAAGGTGCTGAGAATGTGTTTCTCTTTCACTTTTCCCCTTCCTCCTCCACCCTTTCCTCATCTGTCTCCTCCTCTTCTTTCTCTCTGAAGAAGCCAGAACAACAGACTCTAACTTCTTGTCCTGACTCTCATCTTCGTTCCTCCTTTGTCCATCGCAGATTCAGAGGAACAAAAGCTGCTCTCCACATCACCCAGAGCCGACCTGCACCTGTGGGAGGGAGAGGGACGTCCACACAGGCCTGGAGAGAGAGGAGGGGAGGAGGGGGGGGGCGGCTTCTACCCTAAGTGGAGTCAAGAGTCATGGTGTGGGTCAGAGGTCAAGAGGAAGTCCTTTCTGCCCACAGAAAACCACTTATCATTCTTATCTAATGGAGCAGCCATCTGTCAATCAGGAAGAGAGAAGAAGGGCCAACAGGTATCATTGGCCCCTGATGCTGCATGCGTTGTCCCCTGAGGGGCCAAACCTTCCAGAAATATGGCTGAGGGGAACAGATCAGGTTGTGGGATTGTTTATGGTGCTTCTTCAGCCCCTGACCCAGACAAGTACCAAGTGTTTAATCAAGTTTGTCTGACCTGAGCCTGGCCTGCTGCTCTGATAATGAAGTGTGAATTCCACCTGCACACATTCTATAGAGAATCTTCACTAATGTTATGCGCAGTTTGTCCATAGACTGAATATGGCATCACAATCAATTTATAAACCCTAGTCTTGATATCGCTGTTTAAAATATTAGTCGGTAATCTAAGCCAGATTTTCTAAGCTGTAAAAGAGATAATTGATTTTTCTCAAATTTCACAATCTTGCTTTAACTTTTCATTAATCAACAAGCATTTAGTCCCACTTGTTCATTAGAAAATCAATATCATCTACCAGGAAGTTAATGGGTTGACTTTAAGGGGTTGAAGTTAACGGGTTGAAGTTAACGGGTTGACCCCATTTCTTCACATGATCTTTTGAAGCTTTAGACAATTAAGACCTAATTTAATCGCAGTGAAGTTATTGTCAAGTTGGATGTTGGGTGTTCACAAAAATTTTATATAGTGAGATGAAAATGTGAAATTGTTGAACATCTTGATTGATATTCTTCTCTTCTAACTTTTCTAATATATGGTGACTAAAATAAATGTTGCAAATGCCAAGATAAACGTTGCATCTGCGTTGATTGAAACAGACTAGAAACAACTCACTGTAGTGATGTCACACAAGTCTGACAACGACCTGACCACAGCCTGCAGTAGGTAATCCAGCCTTGGAGACTTCAGATGACAGATGAGAGCTGAACCGTTTAGAATTTAAATTTGTTTCTATGGTAATATCTTCCAGGCTGCACAGTGGCGCAGTTGGTAGAGCTGTTGCCTTGCAGCAAGAAGGTCTGGGTTCGATTCCCGGCCCCGGCCTTTCTGCATGGAGTTTGCATGTTCTCCCTGTGCATGGTGGGTTTTCTCCGGGTACTCCGGTTTCCTCCCACAGTCCAAAACATGACTGTCAGGTTAATTGGTCTGTCTAAATTGCCCCTAGGTGTGAGTGAGTGTGCATGGCTGTTTGTCCTGCGTGTGTCTCTGTGTTGCCCTGCGACAGACTGGCGACCTGTCCAGGGTGACCCTGCCTCTCGCCCGGAACGCCAGCTGGAGATAGGCACCAGCACCTCCCGACCCCATTAAGGGACAAGGGTGTAGGAAAATGGATGGATGGATGGATGGGTAATATCTTCCTTCTCTGTATTTGAGTCCGCTGCATTGTGGCGCAGCGATGGAAGAGAAGCAGAACAAACAACAACTTCAATTATTTACAATATTTTACGAATACAATGTGGTGCATATTTTGAATTTATGTCCTAACTTATAAGAATCAATAAGAAAATCGATAAATGAGATCGATAATAGACTTGGAATTGATAATTATTAATCAGTTCCCATTTCTAATCTTGGGCTCAAATCAAAATAAAAATCTGGACAACTAGCAGAGCTGTAATGACTTTCTACATATGTCAGAGATGGACATAAAGTTAGATAAATAAAATACGCTAATGATTCTTACTAATTTAAGCAATTTTTTCCTTTTTAAGTTGTTAATTTAGAAATTTTAACTTTCTCACTGGGATGGAAATTTAACTTGCAGTGATTGCCGTGTTTTATTTGCATCATTTTGTTGATTGTTGTAGGTATACCTCTACTTTCTGTGATTACAGCATATGTTGCTTGCAGCATTTCCTGTTGCATTTATTTTGTGTGTTTATATTTAAATGCATGTTTGAAATGCTTCACCATTTGCTGGGCGTTTGCACCATTCAAGGTCGAGATGAGGAGGACGCTGCTGAAGGAGAATACTAAAAAGGTCTAATAAGAAATAAATCCTACTAGTATGAGAGCAGAGAATATTTCCACAGGGGCAGTTAAATTCTGGAGGATATGAGTTGTTCATCCTTAAATATGGTACAAGGATATAACTGTTTTACACAGTTATTATTACATAGTTATTAGGACAATGAATGATAGAAGCTGAAGGTAGAAGTTTCTTTCTGTCATTTATTTAAGACTGTTCAGCAATTCCTCTGTTATTATTATTATTATTATTATTATTATTATTATTATTATTATTATTGTTATTATCATTATTATTATTGCTAACTATATAGCTGCATCCCCATTTGTAAGTTGCTTTGGATATAACCTTTTACCAAAATGCATAAACATTATTATTTTATCTGAAAATGGGGCACAACTGAAAAGTTGAAATTGAAGCATAATTCATAACCGTGCATTTTAGTTCAGAAATGATGCAGCTCTGTACACAATGAGGCATTCAGACCAATCTTCTCTCTTTGTAAGGATCCGGGAATCTGCTCCTTTCCTCCTTCTCTCCAGAGCACATCCTGCATCTGCGCTAATTTCTTTTAGCATTCTAGCAACCTCTTACCTCCAATCCATCCATCCATCCATCCATCCATCCATCCATCCATCCATCCATCCATCCATCCATCCATCCATCCATCCATCCATCCATCCATCCATATCCATCCATCCATCCAATCAGTACTAATCAACAACAGCCATTTCATTCCTCCTCATATCAAATCATACAAATGATTACTGGCATTCAGGCAGCGAGGGGCAGCACAGTGCAGCAATCAGCCCGCTGCTCGCTTCCTGGGGATCTCACTACCGAATCACTGTGTTTTTCTTTTCTTAACTAATCGTTTAATAATATATGACTATGATTGACAGCCTGTAAAACGGAATTATGTGTTTCTGTGGGAATAGACATCCTGAATCTGCACATCACAAACTCAAAACCAAGCTTATGCGGATGAGAGCAGATCAGCCCAACCTCAAAATACCCATTCTGTTTTGTTTATTTTTTATTTTTTAATTCCATCTTCCCTCAATCACTCTCAGCTCCTGCAGGTGTAATTTAATTTTCACTGTGGTGTAAATACATACAACAGGCAGGTATGAGATGGAAATGGATTCACTCAGGATTTATAGTAAAATATGACAGTGTTGATTTAAAGTGTTTCTTCCAGGACCTGTGGTCACCAGCACTGTCCCTACACACTAAGATATGATTTATTTAGTGATAGAGCCACAAGAAGGGAATACACCATTTCACATCTGCCAACATAATACTCAGATGTGCACAATATCTTTAATTCTCATCCTCATTTTAGCAAGAAAATACAAGCATTTTTACTATCTTTAATTTGAAATCAGTTATAATTATTTCTTAAACAAATGAATAAAGAAAGCATTCAGGATATTGCTGCACAACTTGAAAACAATAAGAACAAACTGCAATTTTTAATAAGAATTTAAAATTTTGACAGAGTTACTTTAGGAATGTTGCTAGTCATTTAAAATCTTTAGTCAAAGTCCTCTGACTCAGAAAAGTTATTCTTGTTTTTATGAAAAAAAACCGTGGAGTTGTGAGGCATTATGTTATCGACAAGCCGAGCCGGTTGCCTCTCTACAGCCAATTTAGTCTCAATACAGGGAAACTTGATAAAAACCTTAATCATATCCTAAGATCTGCATGTCAAACGTTCCACAGGTTTGATGAGAAAAATGACCTTTTTTCACCGAGCAGTGTTTCAAGGGTTATTTTCTCTGATAGAAATGGTCTAATAATCCTATCTAGTGGTAGGAAACAGGAAGCAAATAGTGCCCACCAACTTTTATTTCTTTATTTTTTATTATTTATTGGCTGGTAATCCTAAGAAACTCAGATAACTGCACCAGGATTTCTGCTTTGCTATTTGTAATCTAATTCCTAAGTTAAGACCAAAACCTGGAAGTAACTTACTTACTCATATATCTGCATCAAACTGAAGTGATAAAAAATAAATAAATAATAAAAGGAAACACAAGACATATTGCTTGAAGTACTTAATTTAAAAGCAATTTAAGTACTTTTAATATAATATATATAATTATACAATTAATATAATATATTAATCATTTTAATATCATTAAAAGTACTTAGATTAATATATCTAAGTCTTTATATCTTTTGGGTTTTCATGTATGCATGGGGTTGAAATCTCAGAAAATTCTGACGGAAGTAAAACAGGAACACTGACCTTTAGGTACATAAGGAAGTTTATCTGCAGAAACTTGCTCTCATACAAATACAGCAACAGCAGCAGTTCAGTGTGTTATGGAAAGGATTTCATATCAGATTTCATAATCTAATTAAAATGATAAAACTGAAGGTTATGAATTGGAGAAAAATAGATAAACAATAATGTGAAAATAACCCAAAACAGGATTTTTTGAATATAAAATGCAGCATTACTTTTATCATGATCATGAGCATTGTGCACAAAATGTTTTTAAATCTGGCAGTTTAGACTATAAGAACTGTATTTAACTGTATTAAGGACCAACATTCCCACAATTTGTTACAGTTTTTGCTTGAATGTTTCACCTTCATGCTGCATGGTGTCAAATGAACTTAACATTTGATAAACCAGTTCTCCCTCTCACCTGTGGTGGCACTGCAACAAAAACTACTGAAGGAAATGACAAGAAAACCTCAGAAGAAAACACTGAGCACTTACTTCTTCATAAAGTGGAAACAAAAATCGAGTGGTATCAAGCAGTTAGAGAATTTCTCTTTTGTCTTTGGTAAAAGTCATTTGGTGTTTGTTTTAGTTAAATTTAACCAGAATGCCCTGCTCAATAGTCCCCTTCCTGCTTTTGGTCTCTGTTCTGCTTTGCATTCACATATGCATTGAACCGTATCAGAGTCCCTTAACCAAACCGAGACAGAAGTTTGTAGTCGGCCTAGTTTGCTTTTTTGGTCCACTTCAGAGTTTGATATTTCACATTCACAACTCCCCAAACAAACCACTTTTATTAAAGCAGACTAAACATGGATGTACCCATACATCTTTATTTTAAATTCAATATCCTTTTAAAGGACAGACAGACAGACAGACAAAGCCTCAAGCAGAAGATGAGTTTGGAGTTTTGAATTGGGTCTCAGAGGCATCTTAGAAGTACTGACTGAATGAAGCACTTTACTGGATCCCATTAAGGTCATGCGTTGTCGATATGGATGCACTGATAAATTGGCTCAGATTTTCTTAATTGTAGGAGACTGTTTATTGACCAGAGAGAAACTGATTACATTCACCATTATTTTCTTCCTCATCAAAGGTCTGAAAATCAGCCACTGTTCTCTTTTGCTCTGCTGTGAGAGGTTTGACTGACTGACTCGTCCACCAGGCCACCTCTGAAACTGTATCATTTACAATAGTCATCCGACTGCTGCCAATTTTGTGACTTTGTTGCTCTATTTAGCGACTTATTAGACAACAAAACAATCGGCCGAAAATCTGAATCGGCCGATCAGTCAGAGAACTGAAATCAGTGCAACCACCTGACAGCAGATTTTTTTCTTGTCAGGTGTTCTTGTTAGCTCTTGACAAACTTAAAGACTGTTTAAAAGACAGAGCTTTTGGTCCCCTGGGTAACCATTAGGGGGGTGTAGCCAGGTCAGTTATGCTGTATGTGAGCTGTGAGTTAGTGTCCTTTTCTGACATGGCTAAATTTATTAACTATTTAAAATCAGCTATTTGTCCCTTTGACATTACTCTAATAGTGAAAGATTTGTTTGACATTGTGGGGGCGAGTTCACTGTTTTTAGCCTTGGCATAATACAGCAGATTTTAAGTGGAGAGTGTTCTTCAGAAGAAAAATCTTGAACCAACAGTTTGATTTTAAACCATTTCAGAACTGCCTTTTTTAAGTTGCTGGAGAAAATTGTCTTTCTTCTGCTCCAGGCATTTATATATTATTATGGTATCACTGAGGCTTTTCAGTCTGTTTGTGAAGCATATTGCTGAGATGACACTTGTAAAAGCTTTAAAGGGGTGTTGCGTATTTTCCCGGTACATAGTACCATTTAAAGGCACAATCAAGTAACTATGTCACCTTCAGCTCTTATAAAAAGGCTGTACATATCAGACATAACTTAAAAGACATTTACCTTTTCAGTTTGATGCCTTGAAATTGGGTCTCTGTCTCTTTAAGAAGTCTCTGCTCTATCTAACACTCCCCTTATTCAGCATGTCATCAAAACAATGCTTTGCACCGTTAGTTGGACGGCACTAAATTAATCCATTCATCCTTAATCCCCGTGTATTCTCACAGGTTTCTAGAGGGCTGGTGCCTTCATTTCATCCCACTTCCACTGTTTCATTAGTCTCCATCCTGGCATGATTGAGCCACTGAAAAAAGAAGACTGGAATTGTAGCCTTTGGCATGGGTCCATGGATGAAATTAAAAGAGTGATGGATGGTATATCTGAAGTCATAGAATATTCTTCAGATCTATTCCATGCATATATGCACTATTCCATGATCAGTGCAGATAAGAAAAATATCTTATTAAAATATTACAAGAGAGGGTAAACGGGAAGTAAAACGGGAAGTAAAACGGGAAGGAGGGAGAAAAAGCACCTGCAAAATGATAATAAATTAATACAGCAGAAAGAAGTCAACATTGATCATTTTAGAGTCAGAGGAGAAGCAGGTCTTAGACTTTAACGCAGGAGAAGCTGTGCAGAAACATGGCTGCCAGCCAGCAGCTGAAACAAGGGATTTGGATGGCTGAGCACTCCAAGGGGCAAATGTGTTCTCACCATGTCTGTTTAAATACAGTGTATTCATTTTTCTGTCTAAAATCTATCAGAAACGATAGCATGTATAATTGCAGTAATACATTTTAATTATTCAGACTGGTTGGAGGATTTCTCATTTGTCTCTTTTGTCTTTTGTCTCCCGCTAGACACACACCTTTGGTTTGGTTGTATTTACCCAGAATGCCCTGTACTAGAGTCCACTTTCTTTAGGAGTGGTCACTTGGTGTTCACATATGCACCAGAGTTCACTTCACTTCAATAGAACTGAGACCACACCTGCCCAGATGAACTGAACTTTGTTGGCAAACCAACCAAGTTTGATTAAAGCGGACAGTGAATGTGTCCTAGTCACCTTCTGAGCTTCCTACTTCTCTTCTCACCTGCCTGTATTTTGGTATGAATAGGGACTTATTAATTTTAGAACTGTGAGTAAACCTTTTGATAGATGTCTTCCTCATTAACCTTTTCAGGCACAAACACCATTTACAAAACTCGTGCAAATAATTTGTTGCATGAATGATACAATCAATATACATAAAATAGTACAGTTAAGTCCAAAGATTTTTACACCTCTAGCAGATTTGGGTTTAAATTAAATGTTAAACTTTACCAACATGTTTCTCTGACTGAAGGTGACATCGATATCTTGGGGTGACTCAGCCAGAGTCTGAACCTAAATCTGATTGAGGGTCTGTTTAGAGTTTATTAGGGTGATGGCAAGGAGGACTTCCAATGTCAAACATATGTAAAACACATCACCAAGAAAAACACCATTGTGAAAATACCAGTGGAAACAGGCACAAAGCTGGCCAGGAATTATAAGAAAGGTTTAATACCAGTAACATGTTTTACTGGTTAAGGTATAAATATAAGATGAATTTCTTCTTAGCATTCAAATAACATCTTTACTGTACATTGTTTATATTCATGTTAATTTTCCAATCAGAAACAAACTCTCAAGTTGAAAGTAAATATTTGTGAATCTAAGTCATTCACGGGCATGAATGTTTCTGGGCATAACTGAACCAGTGGTGAATTAAATACATTATTTTTTTTTTATGATTGAATGTGATTTTATAATAATAATAATATTTTAACCTTATGCCATTAATAGTTATATTCTTTTGTCTTTTCTCATGTTTCATAATTCCCCAGTTTTCTTGACAAAAAGGGTTTCTTGTATTCCTGACCTCTTGAAAGTAAGACAACAAATTGATGTAAACATTGCAAAGAGACTTTGTGTTTTTTAGAAAATAACCTCAAGAAACAAAATCATGCTGAAACATACAAATTAGTCTCTGTACATCCATTTTTAGTTTATGTTTTATGCTTAAACTCCAGAAGGCGGCAGTTCACAAAATTAAACTTACATCATTTTCCACTAGAACAACAAAAGCTAAAAATACATGCCAATTTTATTTTTCAGTTAAAACGTGAAGGTGTCGACAGCTGCAAATGGATGCATCGTATGACATTATAAGTTACCTAATCCCTTACCCTGGACAAACCCAGTCACAGTTGCCGGCGTTGTCTCAGCTTCTACCTGGGTGTCAACAGCAACACAACAACGGCGTCAGATCTGCTGTCAGATGAAGACAGCAGCGTCTTAAAACTCATAAGTGAACAGAAACATAAAAGGATCAAGAACAACTCAGCCTGAAAACAGTTTGCAAAACTGTTCAGCTAATGAGAAGCTGAGTTGTATAAAGGTAAGTCTTTATGGAAAAGGGTACAGTAGCTTTCTAATTTAGCAACCAGCATAATTGGTTAGACTTGAGTCACCCTGAGAGATACAGAGACAAAGAGTGGTTTAATTTCCTCATCGAAGTCCAGAGCTGCATGAGAAGGAGTTGTGAGAGCTATTATTCTCCCTTCTCTCATCAAATTGGAAGCAGGTCTGATTTGGCCTTAATCGAGCTAATCTCCCCTGCTGCTCCTTCACAAAACTGGCTGCAGCTCAAATCATTTCCCTCCTGACGAGGAGTATAGGTCATTCTCCTTTAGCACCGGGATTCTTATTAAGAGCCATGTCTCATTTTCCTACTGTCTCACTGAGAGGTTCTTGTGAGGAGGAGGAGGCGGAGGAAGGGGACTGGGCGTCAGCGCCATGATTGCTGTTACCAAGACAACGGTGCAGCGGGTGCTCCCTGGATCATAGCTGGGTGGGGTGGAGGAGAGCAGACGGAGAAGTGAAATTGCATTCCATTAGTGCTAATACAGATACATTAAGAGTCTGTCTGAGGCATGGCCGCTAACGATTATGGTCACTAATTCATCCAATCAGCTCATGAGCAGACATTTCATAAAGTCATAACGACCTTGTCGCCTCTCCTTGCCAGCTATTACCATGTGATTGACAGCAGCCAACACTTTGTTTAAAACTGAGCGAGGAGGAAAGGGAAAGGTCAACAGAAGGAACATCACTGTCACTCCAAAAGCGTTTTTGCTGCATATTGTCAATTCTTTAACATTAGTCATGGTTTTACTGGCACTTCAGCCCATCACATGCTATAATCTTATGTACCTGCCTGATGTTTAAAAAAAAAACTGTTATCGGAGGTACAATAATTCTCATATATTTTCAGTAAACATCAGTTTTATTTTAGGTTGAATAAAATTTAATTAGGTTATAATAAGTTTTACTGGTGGTCACACTTCTTTCAGAAACAACCTGTAATAGATTCATGGTGGTACGTCTTATTGTGAGCTGAGCCGGTTCTGCTGCACCAGATCCATGTTGGTTCAGGCCTAACGTCCTCTCTTCTGCTGCACAAATCATTTCATTTGTTTGCTTGTAACAATGTGAACATTTTGAACTGTGTAGCGCCAGTCTTCATGAAAACATGTTTTTTTTTCTATTCAATAAGTAGTAAAATTACATTAATTAATCACTAATAGTGGTTTAGAATACAGCGAAAGCAAAAAATGCCTAAACCAGTGTTTCTCAACCTTTTTTGGCCCAGCGCCCCCCTAGCCCTTGTCCAGGTCCTTCACCGCCCCCCAGCAAATAATTTGCTGTGCACTTTGCACTGACCATTATTTTATCATTAATATTACTATCACTATTGTAGATGTCTTGATTTTTATGCTTGTTTCTGTATTTATCATCAAAAATAATACATATAATATAAAAATAACACAGGTGTCTATGAAAAATGCAATGAACATTCATGCTAAAATTAGTAGGCCTACCAGAAGCCAATCAGAGTAGAAAAATATTCTTATTTTGTGCCATTTTCTAGTTGTTAAATATTCCACAAAATGACCAGATAAAAGATGTTCAACATGCCAGTTTAAACTTTGAACTATTTGCCATACGACTGAGCTCTGCAACATTAAAACATGGATAGAACTGTAACTACATTAATCATAGCTCTTCTTCTCTTCAGTGTTTCTGTGAGTTTCTGGTGGTGCAGCTCTGTGCTGCCTTCGGGAGAATGGGACATCAGAGCATCATGCATAAAATTTCACCCACATGATATTTAATGTCCAAACCAGAGCTTTCAGTGGAAAAACTAAAGTTCCAGGTCCTTTTAATACCATACAAATATGAGACAGAAACATGGATTATATCTTTATATAGATATAATCTATAATCTAATATAGTCTATTGATTATAGATTAATAGTTTTACTGGACAGAAATTACAAAGAATAAATCTGGTTCTTAATCAAATCCTAATGAGTCAAATTGAAAGTGTCATGGAGTCATCAGCCTCATGACATCAACACTGACATGAAAAATAATATTGAAGAAATAAGTATATCAAATCTAATTAAAACATAAATAAGTGATTAGTTCTTTACTGTTATGGTCTGTAAGATATATTTATTCTCAGTATTAGATGTGGTCTCAACAAACCCATGACACTTCAACAATATTATTTTACCTTTTTATCTGGAAATAGTGTCTGTTTATTCTTGCCATACAGTCCTCTGGATTAATTATTGATCGAAAGGTCTTGCCATACCAGTTTATTCCTCCGTATTTACTTTAGTTTCTTAGTTAATTCTTGCATTTTGTTCTTCATTCATTTCTGTTTAGTTTCCTTTGATTAATATTATCCTCTCCTGGTTTATTGCTATGTTCACTCTAGTTTCTTTCCTGTTGCTAGATTTATTTGATCATTTATTGACGCTATTCACTGCGCTGCCTAATCGTCATGTGTTTCACATTATGTGTTGATTTTTCACTGTTCAGCGTCACATTCTCTGTTTTTATGCCATAATTCACATCTAGTTCGTCGGTCCGTTTTATGTCCTATTCTCCTGTTTCAGAGTTTTGCGCAATCTGCACCTCAGTTTTAGTTTTTTTTTAAGCCCCGAAGGTGCAGGGCGGTCGGGAAGTATCGATGGGTAAAAGACAGACTGACATAAACCTTTTAAAACAACGGAAACAATTTCTGCATTCTGATTACTGAAATTTAAAAGTGCTGTGTTGTTCTATTACCCCGTTTCATACCAGACCACTTACAGCTCCGGTGTTAACGCTATAAAATGAACGCTCTCTATCGTGGTATCACCCATGGAGGGATTTCTTTATTTAAATGGGTTCATTTTTCAGAGGGAAACACAGTGAGAGTATCGTGATTTTAGCTACCAGTAGCAGGAGAGGAGCTGCGCCAAGAAGCTACAAACACTGAATAGAAGAAGAGCTGCCATCGATACAGTTACAGCCAAGCATGGCTTAATGTTACACAATACAGTTTTACCAAGTTGCTCAAAGTCTAAACTGGCATTGTTGTGCATTTAAGGTGTAAAGTTTACCTTCGACCAAACGCCCCCCTAAGACATCCCAGCGCCCCCTTTTGTAAAAATGTCCGCCAGCGCCCCCTGCCGTCCTCTGAACGCCCCCTGGGGGGGGGCGGTACCGACCACGTTGAGAACCACTAGCCTAAACAATAATAATTAAAAAAAAGCATTTTGCATTTTGACCTCTGTAATTTTCCACTGGAGAAGCTAAGCCATGTTTCATCTCACATTCAACCGCTCCAAACAGATAACAGATAGGGGGACATGACAGAGCCACTGTGCTTTAAATGGACCTGCTGGCCCAGTCAAAGTAAGCACAAAGCCTCCTGAAGCTGTGCTGCCCCAAAACTAGTGGGATTCAGAAATAGGATCATTCCTGAACAACTGAACAAAGTGAATCCCCTTTTGGAGATCTTTATTCGTGACTAAAAAATCTGAAGAGCTAATAATAACAGATTGTAGGAATTACTAAAAAAAACAGTAACTCTCTGCACTCATTGTCCCCTGAGGGAGATCCACTTCACACAGGGCTGTAGAGCTCAGGCTGGATGACCCTGATACATTACCAGTCCTTCCACTTGTTTTGTGAAAATTTGCAATATTTTTCTGCCTGAACATGAAAAAAATCTTTTAGAAGTTTTGGTAAGAAAGGTGAATATGCAACAAAGGTCAGAATCCATAATTTGGCCTCCTTTCAAGTGGTATTCATGTTTAGAGGAAAATTCCTCTAAACATGATTTCGTGATTGTGAAATTCCTCACAATCACGAAAAATGAATGAGATGACATATTTGGAAGCAGAGACTGTTTCAGTGAATTTTTGGTTTGCATCAAGGAATCAGTCACGGACAAGAGAAACGCAGAAACCAAAGTGTTGTTCCTGAAACAGGCTTGTTTGTAACAAAACACTCTGCTTGTTCTGTGTGGGTTCTAGAACAGCTACAATCTGCACAGGAGAGATACATTTATTGGAAAAATTATATTATTAAACTTACAGTGGTACTAAGTTTTTTTTTATTAGTATTAATCTCAACCTGTAATGTTCATTTTAATGGTCAGAATCAAGACATTCTAGTGTTTTCTGTGGAGTAAAACTGAGTATCTGTAAAAGACATTACTGCAACAGACTGGCAACCTGGCCAGGGTGACCCCGCCTCTCGCCCAAAACGTTAGCTGGGATGGGCACAAGCAACTCTCCTGACCCCACTAAGGGACAAGGGTGTACTAGAGACGGATGGATGATGGATGGATGGATGGATGGATGGATGGATGGATGGATGGATGGAATGACCTTAAATTGTTCTGTTGTCTAATTTTGGGTTTTACTTTGAAGACAAACAATGAATGTTTTAGTTCAGCAGATGGGGAAGTTAAATTTTTTTTTATAATTCATCCTTATCTTAGTGATGGGGTTTATTGAAATGCCCAGCTGCCTTGAATACAAGTCAAGGAAAACATCAGAAGGAATCTTTTGAAAATTATGAACATTTTGATCTTTATATTTAGTTTTATTTTGGTTTATCATAAGGTCATTCATTGCTAAGGAAAAAAAGGATGTTCATAGTTCATAGTAAATGTGGACTCCATGGTGTGGAGCTGTTTATAAATGTGAGAGAGGCAGAGGAAGTCCAAAACACCAGAGACATGTGAGCTCCCAAAAATCATTTGTTGTTAATATGAAATCATAGAAACACAGACAAAAACTTCAGGTTGCGTTAATTTGTGATTAATAGACCCTTTAGCTTCACCACTTATAACCAGAATGTGAATTACTTTTTATTGATTCACTAAGTATCAATCAATCAATCAATCAATCAATCAATCAATCAATCAATCAATCAATCAATCAATCAATCAATCAATCAATCAATCAATCAATCAATTTCACAAACATATTCTCTAACAACACTTACTATATATGAGTGTAAGTGGGAGAAGGAAGTATACATTACATTATTACAAACATTATTGTTGGTTTGTATTTCAGAATCTTTGGCAGTTTAGATGAATGTGACCTAATAAGGTCCCTAAAATGTCAATACTACAAGAAAATAAACCATACATAAATATTCAGAAAAATCTGAGACAAAGGTGAGTAGTACTGTTTTCTGCATAATTAAGCACACCCATGAAATTCATGCAATAGGGGGTGGAAAGTTTGTCAGTGGGGTTTTGACATGAAGGGACGTCAACATGAGACTGAGAATAAAATGACAAGGTTTTCAACATGCGAATGTAAAAATGAGAACTGATTTTGGAATCTTGGTTTGACCTTGCAGAGGCATTCAGGTTTAACAAAGAGCACTCACTGAGCGCTTCAGTCCGATATAACACTGGGAGAATCTAGTCTGCTCAGGGGAGGCCAGTCTAAACTCTTTGATGTCCTTACAAATTGTGTTTGGGAAGAGAATGTTGCAGTACATCATACCAGAAACACAATTTCAAAGTGAAGTTTTCAGGTGAGAACATGGAGCGTGGAGCATCTCACTACATGGATGAAAGGATACAGGGATCTTCAGGATGGACTGAGTGTTATTCCCAAACCACAGGCCCCAAAAACACAGCAGAGTTTTGGTTGAAACCAAACTGTTGGACTTCAGCAGTCAGTCCCATTAATTTATATCAAACTGGCAATAAGGACTGACACTAAGATTTATTTAGAACATATGTACTTGACCTGGGATTTATCTGTATGATTGGACTGAACCTAAAACATGCCTGTCAGGTTAAATGGCCTCTCCAAATTCTCCCTATGTGTCAGAGTGTGTGTGGGTTGTTTGTCCTGTCTGTCTCTGTGTTGTACTGTGACAGACTGTTGAACTGTCCAGGGTGACCCCGCCTCTCGCTGGAGGTAGACACCAGCAACCCACCCGACCCCATTTTATAGTGACTTGAGATGAAATAAATGGAATTGAATTTACTGATAACCAGAGTTCAGGGAAAGATCCTCAGAACCTTTAAGATTTAGAGACGGTTTGGGTGTAAGTGTAAATACAGAAGACATCTTAAAATTATTTTTACCAAAAATATTTAATAGATATCTCCAATGTTTAATTTATAAGCTCTTCATGTATTTTCCTTGTGTGTGTGGATTACTTGGTTTTTGGATGACATTGGGTGTGAATTTTATGTCAATGGCCCAATTAAAAACTAAACAGTTGACATATTTAACACTGACAGCGTTTTAACAGTTGTAACTTCTTGATTCCTTTGTTCCTTTTCAGTTTGTTTTAATCTCTCTCCACCTCTCACACAATTTAGCTAATTCTATATTTTGAACTTGATTTTATTATTATTTATTTATTTTTAGAGTTTTTTGTTCAACTCTTAAGACTCATACTATATTTGGGTTCTCCATGAAACTGTAGCAGTAGTGATGGCTGGTGTGGACATCACCTGGTTTGGCCTGTGTAATTAATCAGCTTTATTTTTTAACTTCACTTGTTGGCACCAAACATTAAAAAATTGGTTTTCATAATGTTCTTCTTAGCATGTGTGGTCATTTACACAGTCCAGTCACATTAATGTGACCACCACGTACTTTCCACTTCAGAGTTAAATAACCAATCACAGAAGGCAGGTGGCAGCACAGTGCAGTTGAGCGTATATAAAGGGTGTGTGTGGGCTTCGGAAAACATTTCAATCGTTGGCGTAATGCAGAAACGAAGCGATTTATCCGACGTCCAAAAGGGCATGATCATTGGCTTTCGGGCCAAGGGTGGAAGCATTTCCGAAACGGCTGAGTTTGTGAACTGTTCGCGTGCCGCCGTGGTAAAAGTGTACCGTGCATGGCAAAATGGGGACTGTCAAAATCAACGACGTGGCAAATGTGGTGCACCACGGGCCATAGATGACAGAGGCGAACGACGGTTGTGGAGATGCGTTCGGGCAGATAGACGGGCTACCGTTGAGCAACTGACCACTAAAATGAACCAAGGGGCTACCACAAGTGTCTCCCAAACCACTATTCAGCGAACATTGCTGCGTCTGGGCCTCCGAAGCGGACGCCTGGTTCGTGCACCTATGCTGACTGGTGTTCATCGACGACGAAGGCTAGAATTTGCACGCCAGTACAGCAGCTGGACGTCCACTGAGTGGCGACAGGTAGCGTTTTCAGATGAATCGCGTTTTATGCTCCATCGGACAGATGGACGTTGGCGTATAAGGCGTGAAACCTCTGAAAGGAACCACCCTGCAACCATTGCAGGAACGGTCCAAGCTGGAGGCGGGAGCATTATGGTCTGGGGAATGTTTTCCTGGCATTCTCTGGGTTCACTGATTATTGTGGAAGGCACGATGGATCAATACAAGTACGCATCTGTCCTTGCGGACCATGTCCACCCCTACATGCGCATTGTTTTTCCTCAGGATGATGGCATCTTCCAGCAGGACAATGCGAGGTGCCATACAGCTGCCAGTGTACGTGCGTGGTTCGAAGAGCACCAGGATGAGTTTACCGTCCTCCCCTGGCCAGCAAACTCACCTGACTTAAACCCAATCGAGCATCTGTGGGACCATCTCGATCGAGTTGTTCGCGCCATGGATCCTCAACCGCGTAATCTAGCGCAGCTGGCCACGGCATTAGAGTCGGCATGGCTCAACATCCCAGAGAAGACCTTCAGGGACCTAAGTGACTCTCTTCCTGCACGTCTCGTAGCAGTTCGCTCTGCGAAAGGTGGTTATTCTGGCTTTTGACAGATGGTCACATTAATGTGACTGGACTGTGTATAAATATAATTGCAAGGTGGTTAAAGGTGGACAAGGTGGACAGGAGAAGCTGTAGAATATCAGAATGAGCTGATACATGATCCATGTAAAACAGTCTGTGGTTTTTACATGCCATAAAATCTACTCTGGAATTATTGAATAATTATTTTTGTGCCCAAATGATTCTTTTAATATATATTTTTAAATTGCAATATTCTGAGCCAAGGGTCAGAATTCTTAGCACAGCTGAGCCGCCTCAAAAGATCGCAGAAGCACTCAATGTAATAAATGACAAAGTAAAAACTTATAAAAGAAATTTACAGGCTCACGGCATTCATTATTTTGCATCATTTTTGTTGTAAGTCAGATTTTGTAAATGTACCCTGGAACTGGCAGACAAGACATCTGTTTTATCAAGTTATTGTTATTAAATTACTAAGTATGATAAGCTCCTGGATATTACTTCTTTGTTTGTCTTGTAGAAATCTGAATTAGAATGTTGGCAGTAAAATATGTTGCATATTAGCCACAGGCCAGAGTTGCACAACTGAACTGGCATAAACTGATCAGAAAGCTGTGTTGCCATGAACATTTGGCTGAGTAAACCCAGTTATCCCTGTGGTAACTTTTCTAACACCTTCTGCTCTGTCCAAACCCCATAATAAGTATTGAACACACTGAGGCATAAAACTGATCACCAGAACATTAAATTAAACAATATTCTCCAGTTTAAGTCAGGTCATCATAAGAACCAAAGCAACTTTATGTTGAACTGACATTTAAATTACCACATTGTTTCTAATTTTTTTTTGTAAATTATCAAGGTTTTGTTTTTTGTTCTCATTCATTTTGCTGATCTGTAAAAATGTCTTTTTTTTAGCTGCCCTCATAACTTTATCTTTGTTATACAGTGTTTGGCTGTCCTTTTGTGTTTGTCCAGCACACACTCACTCAGATGTGTAGGATGTGGAGTGTAAGTGGCAGGTAAACAGCATAAGCGCTTTGCAGGCTTGTATTCAGAGCCTGTAAACTCCTTTCAAATTCTCCCATGGGAGCAGAACTGCAGCGGCGACACAAAAATCGATCCAACTGCTGAAAGGATGGAAGTACGGAGGGAGACAGAGGCCTGGTCTGTCAGGGATGACTCAGGAATTTCTTGTAGAAATAATTGCGTCAAAATTGGGCTGATGGGAAATAACATGGTGTGCATTATAAAAGCAGATCGGTGGCTTATGAAAGACCGAGTATCAATTTTGTTCTTTCAGGAAAAAAAAAAAAATTCTTTAACAAAGCTGATGTGAGTTTTGACTTCATGTTTTTTTTGGTTGTTTTTTTTTTTTTTAAGAAATAGGCTTATAAGTTTAACTGACAAATGTTATAATCTAAGAAGTGATAAAATTCACTTCAAATGCAATGTTCACTCACCGGAAATAAATTTTAACCAAAAAAACGTATATGTATATACAGTATACTCATATATACTGTATATCTATATATATATACATATATAGATATATATACACAGTCCAGTCACATTAATGTGACCACCACGTACTTTCCACTTCAGAGTTAAATAACCAATCACAGAAGGCAGGTGGCAGCACAGTGCAGTTGAGCGTATATAAAGGGTGTGTGTGGGCTTCGGAAAACATTTCAATCGTTGGCGTAATGCAGAAACGAAGCGATTTATCCGACGTCCAAAAGGGCATGATCATTGGCTTTCGGGCCAAGGGTGGAAGCATTTCCGAAACGGCTGAGTTTGTGAACTGTTCGCGTGCCGCCGTGGTAAAAGTGTACCGTGCATGGCAAAATGGGACTGTCCAAAATCAACGACGTGGCAAATGTGGTGCACCACGGGCCATAGATGACAGAGGCGAACGACGGTTGCGGAGATGCGTTCGGGCAGATAGACGGGCTACCGTTGAGCAACTGACCACTAAAATGAACCAAGGGGCTACCACAAGTGTCTCCCAAACCACTATTCAGCGAACATTGCTGCGTCTGGGCCTCCGAAGCAGACGCCTGGTTCGTGCACCTATGCTGACTGGTGTTCATCGACGACGAAGGCTAGAATTTGCACGCCAGTACAGCAGCTGGACGTCCACTGAGTGGCGACAGGTAGCGTTTTCAGATGAATCGCGTTTTATGCTCCATCGGACAGATGGACGTTGGCGTATAAGGCGTGAAACCTCTGAAAGGAACCACCCTGCAACCATTGCAGGAACGGTCCAAGCTGGAGGCGGGAGCATTATGGTCTGGGGAATGTTTTCCTGGCATTCTCTGGGTTCACTGATTATTGTGGAAGGCACGATGGATCAATACAAGTACGCATCTGTCCTTGCGGACCATGTCCACCCCTACATGCGCATTGTTTTTCCTCAGGATGATGGCATCTTCCAGCAGGACAATGCGAGGTGCCATACAGCTGCCAGTGTACGTGCGTGGTTCGAAGAGCACCAGGATGAGTTTACCGTCCTCCCCTGGCCAGCAAACTCACCTGACTTAAACCCAATCGAGCATCTGTGGGACCATCTCGATCGAGTTGTTCGCGCCATGGATCCTCAACCGCGTAATCTAGCGCAGCTGGCCACGGCATTAGAGTCGGCATGGCTCAACATCCCAGAGAAGACCTTCAGGGACCTAAGTGACTCTCTTCCTGCACGTCTCGTAGCAGTTCGCTCTGCGAAAGGTGGTTATTCTGGCTTTTGACAGATGGTCACATTAATGTGACTGGACTGTGTATATACTCCTATATATATAGGAGTATATATATATCTATATATGTATATATATATAGATATATATAGATATACAGTATATATTGTTCACGAATGAGGGAAGAAGGGAGCGGGAGATCGACAGGCGGATTGGGGCGGCGTCTGCCGTGAAGCGGGCGCTGTACCGGTCCGTCGTGGTGAAGAGAGAGCTGAGTCAAAAGGCGAAGCTCTCGATTTACCGGTCGATCTACGTTCCCACCCTCATCTATGGTCATGAGCTTTGGGTCATGACCGAAAGAACGAGATCACGGATACAAGCGGCCGAAATGGGTTTCCTCCGCAGGGTGGCCGGGCTCTCCCTTAGAGATAGGGTGAGAAGCTCGGTCATCCGGGAGGGACTCAAAGTAGAGCCGCTGCTCCTCCACGTCGAGAGGAGCCAGTTGAGGCTCGGGCATCTGGTCAGGATGCCTCCTGGACGCCTCCCTAGTGAGGTGTTCCGGGCACGTCCCACCGGGAGGAGGCCCCGAGGAAGACCCAGGACACGCTGGAGGGACTATGTCTCTCGGCTGGCCTGGGAACGCCTTGGGGTTCCCCCGGAGGAGCTGGAAGAAGTGGCTGGGTTAGAGGGAAGTCTGGGCCTCCCTTCTGAAGCTGCTGCCCCCGCGACCCGATCCCGGATAAGCGGAAGAAAATGGATGGATGGATGGATATATATATATATACTCCTATATATATAGATATATATATACTCCTATATGTAGGAGTATATATATATCTACTCCTATATATATAGGAGTAGATATATATATACTCCTATATATATAGGAGTATATATATATCTATATATGTATATATATACATATACATATATATATATATATATATAAATATATATATATATATATATATATACATATGTTGCTAAATGCACATGGTGTGTTGTGTTGTGTTACTTTCTACCAGCAACAATGAGGTTGCTGGTAGAGAGAGGCGTCCTCATCAGAACAGTTTGAGGAAAAGGTGAAACACCTTGTTGTGCAGCTTTATCCAGACAACACTGTTGTCTCAGATAGGTTAACCCTGCAGACCAACAATGTAATGGTAATTTTTCCAAAATGTTAGAATGTGGACATGAGCAGGTCTCTATGGACAGATTCTTTTTTTAATTGCAGGACTGAATTCAGCGATGTGAGAGCTGCCAGCACTTCTAAAGACGGTGACATTCAGGGTGCCAATGCTGCTGAAATTTGTGGGGGTTGAGTTGGCTTAGAGGTCCAGAACAAAAAGCTTCAGGATGGAGAGCACCCAAAGTCTCCCTTAAGTCATAATTGAAGTGGTTTCTTTTTTAAAATGTTTTACTGATGTCAAACAAGTGAATGTCCCTCAGATATTGGGTAGAGTTTCTTTATTGTTTATTGACTCATTAATCTCTCACTACACAGTTCTCCATGCAGTGTTTTGGGTTAATGTCTGTAAGACTCAAAAGTAACGTCATTTGAGTGCTGTGCAAGGGTTGGCGTGTGGGTGGGGGGCTTGGAATGATTTTTTTCTTCTTTAATTCATCAGTTGTCACAATAATTTTAGCTGCACTATAGCTGTCTCCTTGCTCACCAGCCTGCTTTTTAACTGAACTAAAGCCCATGTCAGTGTAAAAGGCAGCTCTGCCTTTCTGCATACATTTTATGTTGTGCTTAAACAGTTTGCTCAGATGCAAATAATTCACAAAGCACAGGCATGAGGTGAAAATACACACACACACGCACACACACACCTGCACGCAAACACACGCACACACATAACTACACTTTGATGCTAACAAAAGAATTAGCCTGATTCACTTGCACAGCCAAGTGAAGTGGCTGTGCAAGCCTCCTGACCAGGAGCTTCACTGAGTTATTTTTGTTCAACTATTCTTAACTCTAGAGATCCCAGGCTGCATTAATATGGTTCAGTAAGATGTCTGAAATAAAAGATGTAAACTTAAATTGATACTAAAAAATATATTTTTTGACAAAGCCAAATGTAGTTAACCTTTCTGACTCCACACCACTGATCTCCACCTATTCAATCCCTCTGGTTTACATGTTCACTCCAAAGTAAGTTTGTCCCATTTTATTGTAAAATTAAGGAGGATAAGCTGTAGTTGTTTTTTTTAATTTACCTAAATTCACATGAAAAAAATGCATATTGTAAAAATTAACATTACCACAGAGGCTAAATGATTACGCTGTAACTTGAATGTTATTTAAACATAAACAACTTTTACTAGCTTTATATATTACTGTAATTTATACAGTTATATATAGTTTTACATTTATGGTCTATAAATGTCCTCAAAATCTTCATAGCAAGTCTCTATCAACAACAAAGTGTATTCAGTCTCTTACAAACTGCAGATTCTCCAGTTTTGAAACATTTTATTAGCTCTGATGAACTGCATTCAACTTTAATATAAAGAGCTTATAATTTATATAGAGCTTATATACTTATATTTTGTTTTTTGGGCTGAACATGGTAGATTGTGTCTATCAAAAATGGTTCAATCAACACTGATCTGAGGTCAAGTCATTTTCCTAAGAGACTGTCCTAGTTAAAGTACATTTCAAACGACCTTCAGGTGAAATGTGTGTCTGTTCAGTATTACATTCCCTATGGAGCTTACTTCAGGGCTTTGTGACAGACATTCAAAAACACAGGTGTTGATGTCTTCAAGCCATGTTGTGACTAAGTTCATGGTGTGCAACAGGTCATGCAGGTGATGCTTCAATATTTTTTAAAGTAGTAATCTTTGTGGTAGAGTTAATCTTGTTTACAGAGTAAATCTGTGTCAGGGTGTGAGGGAAACTCACAGCTGATTAGCATACCCACGCCACTAATGGCTGTGAAAACATAAAAAATAAAAAATGGTCCAGGTCCGTTTATGTGTCCAGGGGAAATGCTCACCTAAATTTGGCACAGGGCGCCAAGTGCTGTTAAAAATCATTCTTATGAACGCCTCTTTAACGTGAACTATAAGACTCAAGGGAGAGCCTTTTCTTTTAAATATTTTTTTAGAACTTTTCTTGTTTTTAAAGCTCTGCACACAGGTTGACAGCTATTATTATTATTAGTAGCAGTAGTAGTAGTATTATTAAATTTAAAATTATATCTATTTAAACATTGAATAAATACAACAGAAGAAAGTATGGTTGTGTGAGAACCATAATTCATTGTCTTAATTGGTATAGTTAATGGTGCAAAATAGGATTTTTGATTCTGGCAGAGCAACTTAAGTTCATGTTTTTTTAAAATACATCAATAGCTGTGCATAGAATTCCAGTCTTGTCAATCCAGCAGACAGAAATTCACAAAGCCATGACATCATGAGTTGAGTTTTAAGGGTTGGGGGTAAACCCTAACCCTACCCCCCAACCCAAGACATGGGAAATCCTCTCATTATTCTGTTATTCAGAAAACGTTAGTTACTAACTCACTAAGACAAGAAAACTTTTAATATTTTTAATACTTTTAATATGCATTTTAATGTAAGACACTGAAGACAAAAGATTAGATCTGTTCATAAGGTATATGCAAATATCTGGACCTCCTAACTATGGTGGTGTGTGTGTTGGAGGGGAAAAGAGAAATAATCTAGCTGTGGTGGTGAATTATTTAGATCTTCCTGTCACAAGTCATCTTTACTCCTCAGTCATAATGAGCAAAGGTCCAGTAGACGCTTTTGAATCTTACCCTACACAGCAAAAAGTCCCGTGTTGATTTAACTCCCACAGAGTTGATATTTACACTTTTTCAGTGTTTATATAGTGCACACTCTTAAGGGTTAAATTAACACTTACAAAATAGTTACATTTTTAACATTGGATCAGAGTTAATTTTTTAACTCACAAAACAGAGTTAAATTAACTCTGTTTGGGATGCAATGGTTAACACTGATAAAATAACAAAAATTATCTACTTTGTTAGTGTTAATTTGACACTTTCAAGTGTTAGGTGTTACAAAATGTGTTACTTTATGATTCTGGTTAAAATTAGTTATAATGAAGTAAAACTAAAACAAATCAATTTTAAACAATTGTTTTATTTATGCAGCTGTGTTTCCAACATTTTAAACTGTTGTAAAATGAACGAACATTAATTAGCATTCCATACAAGTTTTGAATATCAAAAGGCTTATAAAATTTTAGATCTAGGATTTTCACAAGATATCTTTCACTATAAAAAACCCTGAAAGCATAAAAATGAACAAAGACCTCTGTAAATAGCTGTTTAGGTAACAAAGGAAAAAGTGATATTCAACTAAAAATACATTGCTTATCTTGCGCTCAAGTCCCCCACTCTAGTTGATTCCTTCATTTTGCCAACATCAATATTATACAATGCAAAAATGTATAAAAATTCATTAATGCAGGGTCATAACAGACATAACACAAAATGTCTTTTGAATAACTCATCAAATCCTGCAAGAAAGCAGTTTGCTTGGCATGGGATGAGTCACTTATCCACGATGATGTAGAGGATGTCAATCTTGGTCTTCTGACACCAAACACCAAGGAGATGTGGCTAAAGACCCCGTTGGACCCAGAGATGTTCCTCTAAACTTCAGCATGACTAAAATTAAAGAAGACAAACACCAAACATAAGAAACCAGCTACAACCATTATAAAACTTTAAGGATTCATACAAACCAATAAAAGAAATTAATGTTTTCCCAGACATACTCAAAGCTGCCATTTAATCACCTGTTAAATGTAATGTTATAAAAGCAAAGTGACAAATTACTACACATACTTTTATTTCAATTACCTTATAAAAGACAGTCTCTCGACTGCATCCCACGCACTGATTCCTGGAGACTTCAGGTGGTTTTGGAAGGAGATGTCACCATCCTCGGGTACTCCTCTCTGATTGGTTTAGCAGAAAGGTGCCTAACAGTAGATTTCATTTTAGTGAAAAAAATCTAGACTTTTTAACATAGATTTAGAAATGTAAAAACACACTTACCTATGTTTATTAATCCTGTGAGCCATCAGTATGTTCACCACTTGTCTTCTTACGGCATCACTGAGGGTTTCTGTTGTTCCACTCTCTTGCAGAACTTCTTCACCACCAGACATCTTTTGTAGAGCACTTCAACTAGCCATGAAATGAATAATTAAACAAAAAGAAATACATGGAGAATTTAGGTTACCCAAAATGGCACATGTTTAAAGAGTTTAGGGGCAACTGAAATCATCTTACCTTTTTAGCAGACACTGCATTATCAGATTTATACAGAGCAAAATACAACATAAGTCAAGTGTTCCCCTCAGTGTAATACTCTATGCACGCTGGAGGACGTAACACGTTGGAGGGACGTAACACGTTAGCGTTGCTACCTATTAGCCATGTGAATGTACAGGCTGGTAGCATTTACATTACCATGGCCAAAATTATGATTTTAAATTATACAAAAATAGGACTTTATTTTTCAGAAGTACACAGCCTGATATTTGTGTGTGCGTGTGTAAAAGTTGTAGTTACAACGGTGTTACTGTTGTAAGAGCTACAGCTGCTAACTAGCAACCCACAAAAAGGCTGCTAGCTAATACATCGAGTATAGCCGTTGCAAAATACACGTAGTATTAACTTAGTATAAAAAGTCACATCACTATCAACTTAAAAGTGCTTAACCCAAGATTTAAGAAGTTGGACTTACCGTTTAGAACAACAGGAGAAGAAAAAATGGAGCGGTTTTCAAATTTCACTCCAAGGAAGACGATGAAGGAGGGAGGAGCTTATTTCCTCCCGTCAGATGGAATCAATTATGGAAAATAACTCGAGCACTGGAAATCATTTAACTCAGCAAATGTTAAAACAACTCTTAAAGAGTAAAATCAACCCTGATGCTATCAACTATTGGAAATAACTAACATTGTACGCTGTTTAACTCATCAAGGGTTAAAACAACTCTCAATGAGTTAATGTGAACTCTGAAGCCTTTAACCCTGAAATTTTAACTCTTCAGTTTTTGCTGTGTACTTGCAAGATTTTCTTAGCAGTGTCTTGTCCATGTTTATTATTTTTACAAGAACTCAGCCTTTTGCTTTGCTTGACTGCAGCGATCAATAAAGCTTCATCTCAGTGGGCTAAAAACAACAAACATCTGAGAGGAGATGCTCTGAGATGAAAAATTAGTTGGCAGCGAGGCAAAAATTGTGAGGCACGATTCATTTGTTTTTACTCGTCTGTTGTCTGTGCTGCCACTTTGTGTAGTCAACATGTGAGTGAGCATGGCAGACAGACGGATGGAAGGGGAAGGGAAGGAGGGATAGTCAGAGGGAGGGCTGCCATGTTGTCTGGTCTCATTTATTTTCTAACACACAACTAAATCACCTCGATGTGGGAAAATGGTTGTATATGGATGTCGTCACTGGGTGATGCTTCTGATTTCAACAGAGAGAGGGCTGAATGAAGTAGTTACTACGGCAACAAACCCATCATCCCTCTCACTACACTAGCAGAAAGAGAGTGAAGGAGAATAGACAACAAGAAGGGACTGAATATTTAGAGGGAGGGGAAAGAAGTGAAAGACAGTGAGAGGATGAGGAGGTGGAAGAGGATGAGAAAGTAAAAGACAAAGATAAAAAGACAGTAGAGGAGAAAAGCTGTGTGAGACCGCAATATAATAATATAATATAATAATAATAATAATAATAATAATAATAATAATAATAATAATAATAATAATAATAATAATAAACCAACAAGAATCAGAGCGACTGGAAACTAATATAAAGACCCAGACAGAAAACAATCCAGTCTGGTTTTTACCTTTCTATTTTCTCTGAATTGAACATTTTATCTAAATATGGATTCATTTGTGTATATATTTCATCATAAGATGGCAGATAAAGATGTCAAAGTATGAGTGCTAACACCGTCTCCCATGCAAGAGAAGGACAAGCAGCAGCTTTTAAATTCCAAACTTTTAAAAAACATCAATACAAAACAGCAATTAGTAGAAATCCTAAAGCTCCCTGGTAGTATCATAACCGGCCCTTTAAGGAGATTTACTATCTGCATTTAAATTGGACCGTGCTTTAAGTAATTTTTTTCGTTAATTATCTAATACTATGCTATGCGCTCTTGTTGGGGAGGAAGATGGATTTCTGTCAGTTGGATTAAACATCATGTGATGTCTGCTAATGTTTCTGGACTGTTTTGGTCATTCCATATTTAAATACAAGCATGTCTTAAAAATTTCAGACTCCAGGAGAAAGAATTAAGCTGATTTCTAAAATGCTGAAAAGACGGCAAAAAGGATCGCAAAAGAGACAAGCGAATAAAAGGAGGGAGTAATGAAGCGAGAAAATGGCAAAGGGAGTGAGAGACATATGGCGACTGGTGGTTTGCAGACTTTTCCGCCTGGTGGCCTCGAGCTGACAGCTTCGCTTCGTCCCCATGAATAACGCACGAACACAACATGGACGGACATAAAGAGAAGGTAGAGACAATAGAATCAGGCAGGAGTGATAAAGTAAAGGAGAAGCAAATGCAGAGCAAAGGGTGAACGTATTTACTGGGTTGTGTGAGCAGAATATAACGCCAGCCAGAGAAAGAGAGAACATTTGTCTGAGCCGGAGCGCCGTCAGCTCCCCCACAAATGAATGCCTGACAGATTAATGGCATCTTATCCTTGTGTTTGTACTCTGAAATATTATCTGTGGAAAAAAACGAAAGAAAAGAAGCAGATAAAGCAGAATTAACACAACAGCCCAGCAGGAGTGAAAGGAATTAATACAGCAAACATGGAGCTCAACCTAAATAAAGAAATATGGCAAAATATGAAACACAGCAGCAAATTGTTTTTGGGATGTAATCAGAAACTGAACTTTTTACTCATATTTAACTAAATTGTCTTTGATAAATAAAAAACTAAAGTAATAATAATAATAATAATAATAATAATAATAATAATAATAATAATAATAATAGTAATAATAATAATAATAATAATAATAATAATAATAATAATAATAATAATAATAATAAGCATATGTATAATGTATAATATAAAAGTACATCACATTGCATAGCTTCTTTATACAGCAGAGGTAAAACAGCTTCTGATTCATGCCTAAATGTGGAGGTTTTGTTTTAGTCACTGATGTTTCATCTGTTCAGTCGTTTTGAAGCTCTGCACCGCGCAGCTTTTTTATTTTAGGCTGTCATTGATTCAAAAGCTCATGTAACTTCACACAAAAAATCTAAATATGAATAAAAAACAAAACAATATTTAGCTACAAGATGTTAATGTGAAAATATAGATCTGAAATCAACATACAAATTTGAATGACAAGAAAATAATAAAACAGTCGTCAAATAAAGTCTATCCAAAGTGTAGAATTATTATTGCACAAACACAGGAAAAGAATGTAAAAATACAGAAGCAAAGGAAGAATGTCAGCGAAACAGAATAGATTTAAGCGTATATTAAAATTTTATTTTATTTCTACATTTAAAAACTGACATGTTTACTTTAGACTTAATTAATAATTAAGCAGGGTTAACTATTGATTTTTAAATATTTACATGTTAACATTCTGTAGATCATAAAACATTTTTAATAAATAAGCAAACAAGTTACTGTCTAATTTTTGCCCAACTTTAAACTTTTTAAATTCAAATTTAATTCAAATTACATTAGAATATTAAAGAAAATTAAAATACCCATGACATCTAAGAATATCTCTAGAATGGTTTTGCATGTTTTATTTATATTGAGATCATATATACACAGTCATATTCAATAAATTACAGTCACATTTATTGACTTTGTGTTTCCTTTAATCAGAATAAAATTACCTTTTGAAAATAACAACCTTGAAGTAGATATTAAATTTATGTTTTATTAAACCCACATTTCTGTTTTAAAAAACAGTTTTCTTTAGTTGCCTCATGCAATATTAAAATTTTAAATGTGATAATAAATGCACATGAACTGTTCATAAATAATCTAAATGAACAGAAATAAAGGCTGTCAAATTTATGTGTATAATGTGTTTCACAAAGTCCATTTATTTTACCAAATAAATGGACTTTCCAGTATTATTTTCATTTATCAAATTAGTATACAGAGCATAACTTCGTTCTGCAGTGAATTTTCCTTCTCTATTTGACAGGAAATGTGATTTCCTGGCCAGTGTATGGGCTCATTCTCTGTGATGAAGCTTTACAGATCTTATTTTGTCCCACCTGAAGTGGGACAAATCTCGTTGTTGATTTTAGGCTGCTGGATTCATCCACCACGCAACCAAACATCTGACAAGCTGCTGTATGTGGCTTTTCCTCATTGTCAGGTGGCTGCTACATCAAACGGATTGTTAAAGAGAATCGAAACACAAAGACTGTTTCCCGCCGAGCGAACACACTGAAGCTTCTTTCTCCTGCAAGAAGACATGAGAAACAAACGGGCCGACACAACAGACAGAGCAGGATTCTGTTGGAAACACGTAAGACATGGAATATTGTATTTCTGTTTAAAAAAAACCCTGACATGTGGGTCACTGAAGAAGAACTATCAATAAAAAATTATACTGCTTTAATGTCCTAAAATGTTTGCCTAACAGGTACCCCTAAATGTAAAGTGAGGTTAATAATATACAAAAATGTAATGTAACAAACAATTACTTGAAAGAATAATATGCATTCAACACATAATAATTGCTTTAGTTGTTTTACTGTTGATCATTTATTGTGGTAAATTCCAGTAAATTTCCAAATACTAGTAAAGATAATCAGGATAAAATAATAAGTATCAGCTGTGTTCATCCTGCCAGAACAGAACATTAGCAAACAATAAAGAGCTGATGCCAGGAAACTGATTTAAAATTCTAATGAATTGACTTGTTTAGCTGACAAATATAAAAACAATAGCAATGCAGCGTGTCATGTAACATGTTGGTGGATTTGCAGACACACACCGGCCCTGCAGAACAAGACAAAGAGGATTCAGTTCAGTTTTCTTGCAGCTGCTTTGACTTGACAGCTCATTTACACACGTGACAGGTTTCACTGCCTTGGTTTGTATGCGTGTGTGTATGTGTGTGTGTGTGAGTGAGTGAAAGCATGAACCCAGGTAACAATGTGTACTTTGCAGCAGAAGAAAACCTGAATTAGCTGCTCGCAGTTGGATTTTACACGTTGTACAGTTTGTCATTTCATGTTTCTGATCAAATAGTTGGAGGATTTCAGACTGTTAATTGTCGTTTGCCTGTAATTAGCTTCTCGCAGTCTCTAAAAAATATTTCTGTTTTTGTCTTAAAAGCCGCCTCCTTCTCTCCCTCCATCTCTGTGTTTTTTAATTGGCATATAGGGAGGCTTGTTTGTTTTTGTTGTCTGCTGTTTCTTAAATGTGTGTGTTCGTGCTCATGTGGCCCCCGGTGTCCCAACAAGCACTGCGGTAGGTGTTGGGAGGCGCTTTCGGTGGCAACAAACACACAACAACAAAACAACACAGAAAATCTCCACACAGGGATCCACATGACAATGTACACGACAAAGACAGGAAAAAGCAACACAAACCTGACACAAAGCGCTCTGGAAGGCACAAAAATATGCACATGCTTTAAAAAAGAAAAGGATAAAACACACACGCGCACACACGCATAATCACGCACACATTTATCATAAGCAACTGAAGCGACAGTCTCAAACGTTAGTTGGTTCTCATGTGGCACCATCTAGTGGCAGTGTAAAAATAAAGAAATAACTCACCCGTAAAAGCAGCAATTATTTCATGTCGGGAAAACATGAATTATTTCTGCTTTTGTAGTAGTGAATTTTGAGAACAATAACATGCAAAAATAGCCAAAAATAAATACATTTACAAAGATGCCTAAAAATGAATGGTTTTAAATTTCTACATTACCACAGTGACTTCCTGTAGATCTCCTGTTTGCCATGAAGCCACCAGGCAGACAAAGCATTTTGGAAACATATGCAGAAAGGAACGCAGAGTCAGAAAAGTGATGCAGAGGGAGAGAGGAGGCAGGTGGAAGTTACTGGCAGCTCAGGTGAGCATCTTCATCTGCTGTTTTGCAGCATGCAGTCCATACAAAAATGAATGATTTACCTGCAGGTTGTTTTTTCTTTTTACTGTTTGTTTTGTTGTTTTTTTAAATTTAATGTCTGAAAAACTCTTTTACTAATGTAAATCCTGTGTTGTGTGAACCACTGAAAAGATGTGGATCCTAACAGATTAAAACTAAGAACACTAAAAAAATATAAAATAAAAATAAAATAATAAAAAAAGGTCACATATGACAGGATTGAGAATAATAGACAGTAATTTATTTGTTACTGTTGAAGGATACATCTTCATTTACAAGTTTTTCATTTACAGTAGAAATATTGTGTGACGTCTGTTTGATTAAAACTACGCTTATAACTTTCCATTCAGGACTTGTAGTTAGTAAATTAATGATGCGTCTGCATTTAAATACTCTTGGAAGCTCAATACAACATATTTTAAATACTCCTGACTGCAATTACATCACTTTTAAGGAGTCAGAAATAAAACAAATGTAGTCATCTTTAGTCTGACTAATTATTGGAGACGGTTTTATTGAAACTTTATGAGGAAACACTTTAAGAATCCTTGGGTTTAATTGAACGATCTGACATTTAATGATGGACATGAACGACTTTTATTCCTTTTTTCCAAACCCGCCTAATCTTTGCAGCCATGTGGGGAGTGGTTGCTGCTCTTTGTCTTCAGTGGCTGATGGTTGAGGTACAGGTCATCATTTGACCGTGAATTAATGGAGTGGTGTTTGAATACTGTTTCACTGGAAGTAGATTCTCCCAAATATTTAAGTATTTTGTAATTCCATAAACTGATTTAAGTAAAAAAAAAACAAAAAAAACTTTTTTTTTCATTTTTGAATCAATGGCAAATTGAACAGTTTCTTCACATAAATGCCTTTCTCAGTGTTGCCCAAAAGTAATATTCAGGTTATTGATAGGTTTCTGTGAATACTATTATTTCTTTCTATTATTTCTATTACTTTTAGAAATTTTAATAAATTTTTAGCCCAACAGCTGAGATAGTTGTGTTGTACCTGCAGGGGTTGATGACATCAATACTAACCTCTAAACAACACACACACACACACACAAAATCAACCTTATTACTTTAGTAATAATGTGGCTATAGAACAACTCTAGATAATGAAAGTGCTTTAAGTTCAGTTCATTTACCATTCTGCTCTTTTCCTGAGGAGTTAGCAGGAATCCACTGGGCATTGGAGGGTGGACAGGAAGTGCACTTGAGCTGACAGGAAGGAGGAAAAGGGCTGCCGTGAAGAACCGCTGAGTCATCCAGGAGAGGACGTTGTTGTTAGTATTCCTGATGGTTGCTCTAATTTTTTATTTATTTATTTTAAATCTGTGACTTTGAATGGATCATGGAGTAAATGGAAAAAAAACACAGGTAGTTATTTGAGGGGAAAACATATTTAAAACATAATCACAGAAGACTTGGAATAAACCCGACGTAGCAGAGACTGGGAGAGGGTGCAGCAGACGTAGTCTGATTGACTTAACTCCTAGAGGTGGAAAGCTGCGGCTCAGACAATATCACACAGACGGCAACAAACCCCAAACCAGGACAGTTAGAGTCAAGTCTCCATTATCTTTAGTTATCATTGTCTGGCAGTAAAACATTTAGGTGTGAAAAAAGCACAAACAGAAGAAAAATGCAAAAGAACAAATACTCTGACAGCACTTCTACATTCAGGTTAGTAAAGATGTGACAGCACAGTTATGTAGCAATGGGGTGTTTTTGAGTGTCCTTATATAAAAAATATACTACTGACCACAATTTACATTGTCATCATTTTAATTTTGTAACATAAACAAATAAAATGAAGTTCATGATAATAAATTGCAGGAAATCTAAAACGTACTGCAAAAAAAAAAATAAAAAATAAAAAAATCAATTACCACTCATTCTACAAACATTTTAAGAGTTATAAGCAGCATGTCGACATAGTTTATGATAGAGACATTGTGTTGTCTTTTTTAATGTGAAATTAAAGAGTTAAGAGTAAATACTGTTATTTTCCAGTTGCAGAAAAACATCCACAAATCCTATTGCCTGGGAAGAGGTGGGCATGAAAAAGGGAGAGGAGTGGAGTACACTCTGGACGGTTGAGTCCCAGATATGAAAAGAGTTTTATAATCATAAAAACAAGCTAGACACTGAGAATCTCCTCAAACAGCAAATTAATTCACAGTTATGAATAAAGGCATTTGGAGAGTCATTGATCAGTTCACCAAACAAGGAGAAACATGCACCTTAAGAAGCTTCAGTTAACAGCAACTGGCAAAAAAAGAAAAAGAAAAACAGAAATGTAGACCCTTGACACTTTGTCAATTATTTACAGAGCAACTAGTGTTTAGGACTCCACTTGAAAAATCAAAGATCCATCCATCCATCCATCCATCCATCCATCCATCCATCCATCCCCTTATCCTTGTAGAGGTGGGGTTGGTGGGACAGAGGTGGGAGGGCGGAGGGGTGAAGTCTGATAAGAACACCGACTGACTTTAACAAATCATCTGATGCAGCGACATGAACCCAGCAAATGAAAGGAGATTGACTGTTCTAAGTTATAATAAATAATAATAATTACTATCAGTGATAAACATATGCGGTGTAAGATATAGGCTAAATAAAATACTTTGTTACCCTTCAAAATGTCAACCAGAAAGTGCAACTTTTGAAACCAGTTGCTGTGGTTTATTCAATCCATAAATAACTCTGAATTAAATTTCACAGAACTTAAAACAGTCCTGCATATTGCAAACAAGAACCACTTCTCTAAACCATGTTTCTGCCTTCATAGAGATGAACTCTCTCACAAATATCATCTGTCCATTTTTTGATCTTGCTCTTTGATCTGAAACTGTTTGAAACAGAGTGTTAACTCTGACATCAGAATAACACAAAGCTCTGGTCAGGAAACGTCTCTGGTTAAAAGTCCTCCTTTACAGTAACTTCACTCATTTCTTCAATTTTAATTTTTCACACCAGCCACCAGAGGGCTCTGTAGATTTTCTCCAACAGATGACTGATGGCAAGTCTATGCAAAACAGTCAAGTTGCCTTCAGGTCACAGGAGCAGTTGTGCAAATGTAATATTACATTACCTGCAGTGAACTCTGTTAACTGCACAAAGACGGCAGTGACTCAGTGATGTGCAGTCAGCGTAGTCACTAATTTTTTTCTTCAACCTCAAAGCAGTTTTACATTGTAGAAAAATCTGAAACAACATAACCTAGAGTTCAAGTCAGTTCAAAGGATTTTCTGCTCTTAGAGCACACAGTCACAGCTGATTTCTTCCTTTGCATTTACCATAGTCTTATCATATAAATCTGTTGGAGTACAATAAGAGATGAATGGAAAGGCAGCCTGTTACGCTGTTTTTAGACTGACTTCTATGGTGCCTGTGTAAGGTTAAAGTTCAAAAAGAGGCACTGCAGAAGAAAGCAGCTAAAGTCACTTTCTCTATTCTTAGATGAAAAAAGTGAGATGTCCAGATGTCTGGAGAGATGCATCATGATATCATGTCATGTAAAACACAGAAAATGATAAAAGAAAATCAATTTGTCAACTTGATAGATATTAGAATTTTTAAATAAACATTTTTATGGTCAAAATTGCAAAATTTACATATTGCCAGCGAGGCAGTGACGAGCCATGGTGGTGCTGTCACACACACTGACTGACACAGGCAGGAGATGGCAGAGATTAAAGCTGCAGAATGTGACTTTTATAAATATATATATATATATATATATATATATATATAATATATATATATATATATATATATATATATATATATATATATATATATATATATATATATATATTTGTTTACATAAACTGTTGAAATGTCTATGGCTGCGTTCACACAGAAGCTTGAAGTGACTCAAATCCCTTTTTTTTTTTTTTAGTGCCACCTGTCTTTCATGACAGTCTGAACAACACGGGTCGTTTTTTGTTTTAATTCGACCCAGGCCACTTGAATATGTGGTTCTAAATCTGATACTATTCCATCTTTTCATATCTGACCTGAGTCTGTACGGCAGGTCACATTCATCCCACCTGGATGTCATTGATACTCGACAAACGTCACTATTCTGTATCCTGATAGCAGGAAGAAAAACAACAACCATGAAGGACCATGATCAGGGGCGCAACTACACATTAGTCAGATGTATGCGAAAACATAAACCGTCAGGGTGAAGGAGCGTATAAAACATACGCTCGCTCTGCCCACCCCTCCCCCTCGCTACATTCACCTCGTTGTGTGCGCGAGGTGAAGGCGCGCTGAAGCGTATGGGAAAACATAATCGGCGCGCGCGCACTTTAAAATCATAAGGTACGCTCCACCATTAGCATCCATGTTTACTTCAGCTAACGCTGACTACTTCTTTTTTTAAGGACAAAACTCTGAGCACGCTCACTACATACACGACCTTGCGCCCTCTACTGTTCATGCGGGACACTGCCAGATCATTTGCAGTTCACACAGGAGGTCACACACAAGTCACATAATATTTGGAAATGTGAACGACCACACAAAAGTACCTTGATTTAATCAGATTGAGGGAGAGCAACAGCCTCACAATTGGTTTTAGCTGTTTATCTTTAACTTGGCAACTGAGAAATATTTCTTTCGTTTTGTTGTCTTTTCAAGCCATTAGAGTTGGACTTGATGCTGTACATGCTGGATTAACTATACTACTCAGACCTATAATACTTTACATCAGGGCTTTTCAAAGTGTAGAGCATACATCTATGAATGGAACATCAAGTATAGAGGCAGACAAAAAACAAACAAAAATAATAGCAACCATGTAGTTGGTGGTAATGGGAATTTGGAGGTTGTCGATTTGCCTTCTGACAGACAACTAGCTCTACCGTACTTTGAAAACCCCTGATTAGCATATTGTTCAGGGAAGATAGAGATCTCCTGGATGAGTTGGTGGTTTGCTCTTGGAGGTGTTTTCTCTGTGCATATTATCTCTCACTATAGTCCGCTGGAGTCACAAAGCCTTAGGGTGTTTTCACACCCGACAGTCTGGTAAACGTGATTGGGGACCAAAATTGCTGCATTTGTTCCATTTCCAGCTGGTGTGGTTTGCTTTCACACAGCACCGTGTCAAACCAACTAAACCCTTTGAAAAACCTGTTCACCTCCTCAGCTATGGTGGTGCTGCACCAAGAACGACTGAAGGAAAACTTATGAAGAAGACACTGAGCACAATGTACTTGTTCAAGAAATGTAAACCTCAATGGAGTGCCATCAGATTTCAATGTTTATAAGATTTCTCTTTATCACTAGACTTGCGTTTGTTTTGGTTGTCTTTACCCAGAATCCCATGTGCTAAAATCTGCTTCTTTGGACATTCACATATGCATTCAAACCTGCACTGCAACTGAGTCAAGGCTTCGGCAGAGTTTGCTTTTTTGGTCTGCATCAGTTTTATTATGCATTCACACCTCTGCAAATGAACCGGACTTTTTAAACAAGACTGGAGTTTGATTGGACAGGACTGGTGTGAACGCGCCCTTAGAAATAGTTTGGAACCTGGACTGAAAAAAAACAAACAATGAGAACGTTTGATCTATTCTTGAATATGTTCAGATCATGACAGGATAGGTTGCATCTTAAGACCGCAAGAGGGTTAACAAAAAAAGAAAAAGCTCACAGAAACATTTAAGAGTGACAATAAAGAGAAACCTGAAAGGGAGATTTTTTTTTCAGTCTGATATGTTGAGAAGCTTGATGTCATGCACTTCCAATTTCTTATTCTTTGCTCCGCCTCACGGCTAATCATGAGACCTTCAATTCTAATGAGTTGCCTCCTTCAAAGGGTCACAGCCGATTGGAACCTGATCTTTTTATAAGCTATGGGGGAAACCAGAAACAGAAGCATGTTAATGCTTAAGTTTATCATCTCTAATAAGAGCAACATGTGTGTTTTAGGATTGTAGGCAGAATCAAAAATCAGATACAAGAAAAGCTACAAGAAAGACATGCAAACTCCTCACAGAAAGCCTCCAGTCAGTGTTTGACAGGAACAGGAACATTTAACTTGGAGATGTCAGCGCACACTGCCGGTGTGCAAATTAGTAAACTTGTAGCTGTTTTCATAGAAAAGAAGCCGATTTAAATTAAATGAAATGCAATACCTGCTTGAAAAATATTTGTAAATGTTCAATACTGCTCCTCCAGAAAATGTTCAGACTTCCTTCTTCTGGTTTATGTTACTTTGCGACGCTGTCCTCAGAGTTCACTGACCCTCTCACTGAGGGTCTCCAGCTCCTCCTCCTGCTCATGGTAGCGCTCCATCCCTGGATCAACATCGTTCAGAGGACCATTCATGAAATTCGAGGGGTAGTCAAGGCCGCTGAGCTGAGCGTGATGGAGCCAACGAAGGTCATCGCTCTCGTGGGTGATGTACCGCTCGTTCATTCGACCTTCTAAATTCCTTAGGTCCAGCCACATCTGATAATCCTAGAGAGAAAAAAAAAACCTTAATATTAAATAATTTGAAATCAATTTGATCTTTTGTCATAGTGCAATTAAAATAACAATGGGTGGAATAAAAATCTATATTTATGTGTATTAGAGGAAATAGTAGTGAATGTGATGAGATGGAAAGATGAAGAATACACTTTGATGAGTTTCGGTAAACATTCAGTGGGTAGAGACTGTTCACTGTTTTTTGATAATATCAGAGTTCATTTTATACAAATAAAGTTGTTCAGCTTAAAGTGTCATTTCCACAATCCTGTGAGTAAGGAAAAAACAAACAACAATAAAGTCATAACTGACACATAAACAGGCCTGCTGGACTATCTGGGCTATTAAAGGATGACCGTTTTGTGGTTAACAGCTAAGCGGCTGTTGTTGTTAGTTATGAGGTCTCAATTCAAGATGAGCTGACTTATTGGTCTTTTCTCCTTCAGTCAGAGCTTTCACTTTGTAGCTAAAATATGTGACTTTTATAAAAATATGTTTACATAGTTATTAAAACTGCCTCTGGGTGTTTTACTTTGAATATGACATGAACTGTTTTCATGTAAAAGCTTAATGATCCGATTTTCTATAATATATCTAAAAAATTACATTACATTATCAACTGCATATTTTTTTAAAAAACATCAAATAGAAATAAATAAATAAAGATAACACTAAATAATTCACAAACATTTTGGACAAGTGTAATTTGTATTTGTATCACCAAAACGCACACAATTCTACAATCCTTATCATGAAAATGGGTATGCAGGTAAAACAGACACACTAACTGTCCACTAGTTGATTATGTTAGGTTCAGTATTATGCAAGAGCAGCGCTTCTTCTTTTCATTCAAAACTGGACGTTATTAGAAAAATATTTCAAGAAAGCTTTGTTGTTTAGTTTAAACAGCACAACAGTGTGTTGTAAACTCAGTGTAGTACCTATTTATTTCACTGTACAGTTCAGCTTTGTCTTTTGAAGTTTTTAATTGGACAAGTTGAAACAATATAGCAAGTTACGTATAATTAAACTCACCCATAAACACACAGTAACACCCAAACAAAAAATACAGAACAATAATAACCCCATCCATTTTTTTTGTTAAATGATCACTGTAAAAGTTTTGAAATGTGTTTCCTACCTGTAACCATGGGTGACTGAGAGTCTTGTCCACACTGTACCTCTTCCTCATCTTCACCTGCAGGAGGTTGTTAATCAGGTCAATTGCTGCAAGGAGGGGAAGCAACAGAACCAAAGTAAAGATGGTGGTCAGGTTTTTGCCTCCAGCTGGAGTGTTTTCCTTCACTTTGTCAAATAAGAAGTTCATTTACAAAGCAAGACAAACAAGCTTCAGTCTTTATTATTCACAATTGGTAAATCCAGAGCAAGAGTACAATTGTTTGCACATTTCCCAGTGATTGTAAAGTTTCTGTTTCAAATGCTTTGCTTTACATTGAAACACTTTAGAAAGAAAATGAACAACTTAAATAATAATAGAGGGTACACAAGCAGGATTGACATCACTAACACCCTCCTTCTGACTCTGATTGGTTGTTTCTGACCAGGAGCATTGTATTCCTGAAGATGGCAGTAGAACCACAGGGAGGAGGAGGGCCTTGACATTTTTCATAAGTTATCTTTCTCTCATATACTGTCATGATACACTAACAGTTTTAAAGTGTCACTGAAATGATAAAACCACTGACATGAAAAGATCAATTACTGCAGTCTTTCTGTGTACACATAAGCTTTTTGTAAATATTTATCACAGAATACTATAAATGCAGTGTTGCTGTTTTTGTCTGTGGGAACTCGGTCAAATACCGGCGCCATGTTGTGACATAATCAGGGTAAGTCAAAACTTAAACAACTAAGGCTGGATTCACAAGGAAGTTGTGAGGATTTCAGCACAGATTTGAGAAATGCATCTGCAGTTTGGAGGAAGAAGCTCAGATTGAGCGATGAAAAAGATGGAGCTGCTTCTACTGAAGGACTGCAACTGTTTAATGAGGCCTGTTGTTCAGGAAACAACGATGACTCCAATGTTTCTGGAGAGGAAGGATCCGGCGGTGGAGGTTTAGAGCTGAATATCTGTCGCTTCCAGATCACTAAACGCCAATATGTACAGAATTATTACGGTACTCCTCTTTAAATCTGATGTTTCTATATTTATGACAAGAAACTTTATGAAAGTGTTTTCTTCTTGGATTTGATGGTTAAATAATTTATTTTGTATTTTTACCAGGTATTTTACAATTGAAAGGTTGAGTTAATGTGTCAAAATGCTGAAACTAATACCCATAATGAAATCCTGACTAATTCTCATGTTACCTGCACGGACCTAAAATTAATTTAATTTAATTATACAAAAGGTTTAACATTAACCTTCTTTTATTTCCATCTATAAGTTATATTGTTGTGTGGGCAGGAGTCTTTAACCTGATATTTGGACATGCAGATCCATTTAATCTGGAGGAGCATTGCCTGCATTTACTTCTAAACAGCCCCTTAAGTCACTCTGTCAGGATGAGGGGGAGGATGGAGAAGTGCTCGGGGTTTCTGGCTGAGGAGCGAGTGAGTCACTGATAAAACAGTCTCAGTGTCAACTTGACAACTTCAGTTAACAGACAGCGTGGACACATGTAGAGACATCGACATGAGTCACCGAGCCGCCCGGAAAGGCTGCAGCAGACTCTACAGACATGGTGAACAATAGCAGGGCGAGGCTGGATTAGTTAGCTGTAAAGTGTGTCCAAGAATATGACTGCAGATTTTTTCTCTTTTGGTAGTCTGCTAGCATGTTGCTATAACAACTGGTGAGTTAAAGCTGAAGTATGAAACCTTTATCATCTTTTATATATTTGTTGAAACTATCACTTTGTCATGACAGTATAATCTGTGAAAAAAATTGAGCTCCTCTGTCTGCTCCAAGTGCTAAGAGAAACAACCGATCAAAGACAGGAGGCAGGTTGTAGTGCTGCCAATCACCCTCTGTGTGGCGCTGCTCATCCCTCTCTCCTCTTTCCCTTCTTGCTCTCTGCTGCCCTGCAGCTAGCGTAGCATATTGTGTCTGCTAATGGCCAATTAGCATAGCCTATGATGATAGCAGATAAACAATTTTCTTGTGAGGATGAATTGTTTCTCCTACAATGTCACATTTAGAGTACATAAGGGTGATTGAAAGCTCTAAGGCCCTCCTCCTTACTCTGATTGGTTGGTTTTGGTGGGTGTGGTTTGTTTCTTCAGACTGCTATAGCAGATCAGAGGTGAGGTAAAGGAGATCGGTCTTTTCACAGATTATCTGTCTCATAACAACAATATGACAGTTTCAATAAAGATGTAAAAATTATATTTTTGATAAAAGTTACATTCTTCAGTTTTTGAGTGTGATAGTAAATACATATAAAATATTAAAATGTGATGAAAATCTTAAATATTTTCGGTGATTAAATCTCATACATTATATAGATTTATTCATGATTTTTTTTCTCCCTGACTGCAGTTAAATCTGTCTAAATCTGAATTCTTATTTCATACTTATGATTTTCTCAGTAGGTTTTTATTCTGATGTTATGTCACCTTTCTTTCAGATCTGGCTTTGTTTTCTTTTATGTTTTTTTTTACTGACAATTTTATGGAAAATAAACTGTGGTATGGCAAACCTGACATCCAGCCTAAACCACTAAAGAGGTTCTGCAGAACCACATACCTTCCTGGGAGACTTTCTTCCATGGGTGTGGAGGGTACATGAAGGCAGCATTCTGGATTTGATCATTAATATCTTCATCTTCATTGAAAGGGAATGTTCCACTTAAACTGGAGATACACAATATAGTTAAAATGCAAAATATTGCTATGATGAGAAACTTACAGGTGCTGGTCATAAAATTAGAATATAATGAAAAAGTAGATTTATTTCAGTAATTCCATTTAAAAAGTGAAACTTGTATATTACATTCATACATTACATACAAACTCATATATTTCAAATGTTTATTTCGTTTAATTTTGATGATTACAAATGACAACAAATAAAAATCTCAAATTCAGCATATCAGAAAATTAGAATCTTGTGAAAAGGTTCAAAATTGATGGCACCTGGTACCACACTCTAATCAGCTAATTAACTCAAACCACCTGCAAAGACCTTTAAATGGTCTTTCAGTCTAGTTCTGTAGGCTACACAATCATGGGGAAGACTGCTGACTTGACAGTTGTCCAAAAGACGACCATCGACACCTTGCACAAGGAATGCAAAACACAAAAGGTCATCGCTAAAGAGGCTGGCTGTTCACAGAGCTCTGTGTCCAAGCACATTAATAGAGAGGCGAAGGGAAGGAAAAGATGTGGTCGAAAAAAGTGTACAAGCAAGAGAGATAACCGCACCCTGGAGAGGATTGTGAAACATACCCATTCAAAAATGTGGGGGAGATTCACAAAGAGTGGACTGCAGCTGGAGTGAGTGCTTCAAGAACCACCACACACAGACGTATGAAAGACATGGGTTTCTGCTGTCGCATTCCTTGTGTCAAGCCACTCTTGAATCACAGACAGCGTCAGAAGCGTCTTGCCTGGGCTAGAGAGAAACAGGACTGGACTGCTGGCGAGTGGTCCAAAGTCATGTTCTCTGATGTAAAGTAAATTTTGCATTTCCTTTGGAAATCAAGGTCCCAGAGTCTGGAGGAAAAGAAGAGAGGCATTTCATCCACGTTGCTTGAAGTCCAGTGTAAAGTTTCCACAGTCAGTGATGGTTTGGGGTGCCATGTCATCTGCTGGTGTTGGTCCGTTGTGTTTTCTGAGGTCCAGGGTCAACGCAGCCACATACCAGGAAGTTTTAGAGCACTTCATGCTTCCTGCTGCTGACCAACTTTTTGGAGATGCCGATTTCATTTTCCAACAGGACTTGGCACCTGCACACAGTGCCAAAGCTACCAGTACCTGGTTGAAGGACCATGGTATCCCTGTTCTTAATTGGCCAGCAAACTCTCCTGACCTTAACCCCATAGAAAATCTATGAGGTATTGTGAAGAAGAAGATGCAATACACCAGACCCAAAACTTCAGAAGAGCTAAAAGCCACTATTAGAGCAACCTGGGCTATCATAACACCTGAGCAGTGCCACAGACTGATCAACTCCATGCCACGCCGCATTGCTGCAGTAATACAGGCCAAAGGAGCCCCAACTAAATACTGAGTGCTGTACATGCTCATACTTTTCATGTTCATACTTTTCAGTTGGCCAACATTTCTATATATCCTTTGTTTTTATTGGTCTTCAGTAATATTTTAATTTTCTGATATGCTGAATTTGAGATTTTCATTTGTTGTCATTTGTAATCATCAAAATTAAACGAAATAAACATTTGAAATATATGAGTTTGTATGTAATGTATGAATATAATATACAAGTTTCACTTTTTAAATGGAATTACTGAAATAAATCTACTTTTTCATTATATTCTAATTTTATGACCAGCACCTGTATTCTTTCTGTAGATATGCATCTTTCTGAATGAAAAAATGAATTTGACCATTGATCACGTGTCATTTTTCTGATGCCTACCTGACGTAGATGATGACTCCCACCGACCACATGTCCAGAGAACGATTGTAGCCTTTGTTTCTCAGGACTTCAGGAGCAAGGTAGGCTGGTGTGCCAACCACTGAGCGCCGGAAGGACTTCTCACCAATGATCCGAGCAAATCCAAAGTCACAAAGTTTTACCTGCAGCAGCACAAATAAGAGGAGGGTGGTTTTACAAAACCCCCACTGCTCAGCAATTCCCTTCCCTGCTGGCGAGTGACTGGGCATAATGGATGTTTTCCAGTCTCTGTCCCAAACACAGTGGCATGACATGAAGCCTGGGCTTCTGGACAAGCTTCATATGCACATAAAGTATTTATTTAAGACTTTAACCCATCAAAATGCAAACTTGATAAACAGGTTGGTTTTCTGGCACTGACCTGGTTTTAGAAAAAATTCTTAGACTTTCAGAAATGTTTGCGGAACATTATTCAGTGTAGCTATTGTGAAAGAAACATTCAGTTAAACGAGGGCAAGAAGCATTTTATGCCAATATATGCCTATTTTCATGAGTCCTTTAAATAAGAAGAATTTCTTTCTCAGGAAACATAAAGACCAAACCTGAAGATGTCTTCTAAAATTAAAGAAGCTAAGAAAATAACTTAGAAATAAAAAATAATAATGCTAAATCATAACAAGAGGACTACAGCTATGCACCATCTCTAAACTTGCAAAACAAAGATAGTGGATTAGTGTCATTTATTGTTGCCTTCGTGTATTTTCTATGTCATATTAAGACTGTAAAACTGTATTTAATTTAGCTAATTTAGTTAAGGTTAAATGCAGCACAATAATAATTTGTACTCTTGTATGAAAACAGATTACCTGAGGAAAAGAGTCTGCAGAAGCCAGAAGCACATTTTCAGGCTTCAGATCACAGTGGACGATGTTCTTGAAGTGGAGATGCCGCAGAGCCACCAGGATCTGATGAGGAAACAGAACACAGAGAAAGAGCGTCACAAGAACCAGCAGGAAGACTCTGAGGGAACTCCAGAACCAGAGCCATCTCAACCAGTTTTTCTGCCAGTGTTTGCTTTATTTTTGCATCGGATTCACATAGCAGACTGTATCCATAAAATTCATAAATCCTGCCACAGAGGCTTTATCTGTGAACATCTCCACTGCTTATATGTTGTGTGATGACAGACAAAAGGCTGACTTTCTAACATCTTTCTGTTCTAAATAAAGGCGATGGAGAAAACAATTTTAAATAACCTAAAGTGAGACAGATTATTGTAAAAATAATCAATCATTTTTATTCTTTTATTCTTGGTCAGGATGATGTGGCTCTATTTCAGACCAAATGTTGCCAAACCTCCCCCAGAAATCTGCAGGTTTACCTCTGGTGCTAAAAAGGAGGAGGACATTGTGACAGCACACAACGTAGACAGTAGAGTGGGCGTTGTGGAAAAGGTGTTTCCACACTGACTGTTTGCCTTTTGCTCTATCTGGAGCATTATCATACCTGCCTGGCTGTGAGCATCAGCGCACCGCAGACAGATTGCAACACTTTCAACTTATGCTCGCACCACCTTGCTTCATGGACTGCCTGTAATAATAACGACTGGTTCAGAGCTCAGTGGAGTCAGTGCTGCTTTCCACCTAAAGGCTCATAGCACATCCTCGATCTGTTTGTGTTAGAAATACTCAAGAAATACTCCTGTTGATTTGTGGATTTCCTAATACTGAAGTTGAAAAAACTGTCTTTATTTCATAAAGTTTAGTTAAGTAACTTCAAGCTCATGATTATGGGTAATGCTGATGATGGTATAGTATTACCTGTGTGACCAGGAACTTGGTGATTCTCTCCGGTAACCGACCTTTCTCACTGGACAGGATCATCTCAAGCATGTCTCCATGGAGCTTCTCCATCACCACAAACACTCGCTCCGGTGTCTCAAACATGCACTCTAAGTTGACCACGCCTGGGTGGTGCAAACTCTGATGAAAAAGAAAACAGATTAGATTCATCTCCACTTGGGCAATAACAATCATCAATGTTTCACCTTCAAATGAGAGTTTACACCAATAGTTTCTTCACCATACATGTTTATGAAACAGTAATAATGCATGATGGAATGGGAAAGTTCCCTGGGTTTATGGAGCTTGCACCTAACTTCCATAGGAATGTTTTGCTGGTTCCTTGTCATGGTGATGATTTATCCAGCATTAGTCTTGTCCTTATTGGCTGCTGATCCACAATGCTCCAACTCTGAATTTGAAACAGGACTGACTATTCTGACTAACAGGCCATGATCCCATCATGCTCACACTGACCATGATGGGATGGGATCATCATGGTCAGCATTCTTTATGCTGAGTCAACATAAAGAATGTTGACTCAACGTCTCCTTACAGATGACAGGTGCCATTATCTATGGTAGGGCTGGTTTATAAAACAATATTGATCAACAGAAAATATGTCAGAATGTTGATTTCTAAGACTGTGCATGCTCACTGACATGCAAGGAAAGCTACTCAACAGGGAACTGCAGTCACATTGAACTGTTTTGTAATGTGACACTAAGGTGTTAATGTTGAAAGTCAGCAAAAACAGAGCATGACAAAGCATGACTGCCACTTTCTGCGCAGCACCAACAGTTGGTGGCTGTCCTGGTGGAAACGGAGCTAGACGCCCAACCAGCTCATCAAGCCTGCTAGTTTCCCTGCAGATTGTGGAAAATGAAGGAATCTAGAATGAGAAATATAGGCAGTCTGGACACTCAGCTACGAAATCTCAGCCAGCAGTGGGCAGCATGTGTGGAGTCTGTGGAGTTCACATAATACAGACAGCTTAAGAGGAAAGTGTGAATAAAAGAATAAAGATCACCACCACCAGTTTGGCAATATTTATAAAATACTTATATTATGATATGTTTTTCAGCCACATCACCCAGCCCTGCTGTATGAGTCCTGTGCCTGCTTTGTTTTACCCAAAAAAGATCTTATCATGCAACTGCACTAAAAAATCCACACTCTCCACTTCTTTATATGTAGCCAATGCTAATGAAGACAGATTTTGACCAGTTCCAGTGATTACCAGGCAGATGCCAGTGTCAGGTCTGAACAGCCATCGTGTGTTTGTGAGGTTACCTGCAGGATGGCCACCTCATTGCGCAGTTGGCTCTCCTGCTTAGTAGGGAAACGAAGTTTATCAATTATTTTGATGGCAACATCTCGACCAGACTTCCGATGTTTACCTGTAACAAATATAACAATAACTTTTGTAAACAATTAAACAGAAATGAAGCACTTTCAGTTTTGGTGGCTAATACTGGGAGTGCAGAAATATAGCATATAGAGAAGGTTAGAATGAAACCAGGGGAGATTTTAGTTTTTGACCTTCAGTGATGCTCAGCAAGCAACTGACATGGACTCTTTATCGGAACAATGGTTAAACAGTGTTTCACATCGCTTTATTGGCTTTTGAGAGGTGCCTGTCTCTTTTCCAATCAGAACCAAACTTTATGGTTGAATGGAATATTAAAAATATTAAATTGGCCAAGGGTATGAATAAATTTGACCTTCGATGTATAATAATAGTTTAAGGAAAATCCTCACATATATCTCTGAAGGTGAGATAATGTTCAGTCATATACAACATGGCCTCTAGGGATTTCACTTTTAGTTTCTACGGGTCAAACAGGTACAGTTAGTTAATCAACCAAAAATAAACAAAAAAAAGAGTGTTTGTTGGATCATGAAATTGGGTGAATTATTTCTCCTGTGTTTCACAAAGTATCCTCAAAGTTATAAATCATTTTTCTGTTACTAGGGAAACAACTGTTCTCAAGGATAAAATCAGATTTCACTACATGAGTAGGTGGCATTAAACAGGGTAAGTTAGTCACCTGTCTAGCCTACAGACTGTAATAATAGCTAATTCATGCCAATAACCTGCCCACATTAAGCACTGTGAACACCCAACATGGGCAACACTTAACACAGTGGTGGGAAATTCATTTAGCATTTTATATGATAGCACTGTCTTCTGGGATGTGAGATTGTTAGGAGTGAAGCAGGGCAGAGCTGCGTTGTATGCAGTGCGCTACACTTGTTACAGTATAATTATCTTTTTCTTTTCTTCTTTCTTTCTGTCTTTTTATTAATTTTGTAGCTTCAAATAGGCATAGGCCACAGATCCTTTTTAATGTCCTAGATAGGATTGTCAATCCCGACTATATCTAGCCCTTTAGGCTCTGTTGAACGTTGTGAGGCTTTTTGTAAGTTCTTTATGGAAAAGATTGAAGCTCTTAGAGGCTTGAATAAGATGGTAGATTTAGATTCCCATGAAATGCCACAATGCATAGCTACTCTGGAGCATTTTCAACCAGTTTCTATGGATGAACTGATTTTGATTATTAAGCATCTGCGGCCTTCAAATTATCCAGTGGACTGTCTTCCTACTCGTTTGATAAAAGACATTTTTTTGATCTTTGGCAGCTATATTCTTACGGTGATAAATACCTCACTGCAGTCCGGTTGTGTCCCATCTACTCTTAAACATGCTGTGGTAAAGCCTCTTCTTAAAAAGTCCAATTTAGACCCCAGTGACCTATCAAATTTCAGGCCCATTTCTAAATTGCCTTTTTTAGCCAAAAATTCTAGAGAAATTAGTTTATATTCAGCTTGAAATGTTTTTAAAAGACAATAATATAACTGAAAAGTTTCAGTCTGGGTTTAAAGTTGCTCATAGCACTGAATCTGCTTTGCTCCGAGTATATAATGATCTCCTCTTAATTGTTGATTCAGGCAACGTAGCAGTTTTACTACTTCTGGATTTGAGCTCTGCCTTTGACACGGTAGATCATCAGATTCTCTTACATAGACTACAGCACTGTGTTGGCCTGAGGGGCTCAGTATTCGAATGGTTCAAATCTTATTTAGACAACAGAACCTTTTCTGTTCATCTGGACCAATCATGTTCCGGGGCTAAACCTTTGAAGTATGGTGTTCCCCAAGGGTCAATTTTAGGGCCCATTTTGTTTATTTTGTATTTAATGCCTCTTGGAAAGATCTTTGAAAAATTTAATATTTCCTTTCATTGCTTTGCAGATGATATCCAGATTTATTTGCCCCTTAAACTGCAAAATGGTACAAATGATTCTCTTCAGCTGTTGCTAAACTGTTTAGCCGAGGTTAAATTATGGATGGAAAAAAACTTTCTTCACCTTAATGACAGTAAAACTCAAGTTCTATTATTTGGTCAAAAACTTCAAACTACAAATCCAGATCCGTTTCTTGGTTCTTTGGCTCGGTCTTACCAGACCTCTGCTAGGAATCTTGGTTTCACTTTTGACAGCTCTTTAAAGCTAGATAAACAAGTCAGCTCTGTCGTTAAATCGAGTTTTTACCACCTTCGGCTTTTAGCAAAAGTTAAATCCTACTTCGGTTTTAAGGAATTTGAAGGACTTATCCATGCCTTCATAACAACTCGTCTGGATTACTGCAACTCTTTATATAAAGGGATGGATAAATCGCAGATTCAGCGACTTCAAATGATCCAGAACGTAGCAGCACGGCTTCTCACAGGAACCAGGAAGCATGACCATATAAGCCCAACTCTGGCATCTTTACACTGGCTGCCTGTCTTTTATCGAATAGATTTTAAGATTCTTTTGTTAATTTTTAAAGTTTTAAATGGCTTGGCCCCCCCTTATCTTCGGGACCTTTTAAATCTCCGGTCTGTGCCCAGAACCTTACGATCAAATAATCAGTTATTACTGACAGTTCCTCGTAGTCGACTAAAGAGGAAAGGAGATCAAGCTTTTTCTGTTGCTGCTCCTGTCTTATGGAATAACTTGCCTTTCCAGATCAGATCTGCCCACAGCCTGGATCATTTTAAATCGCTTCTTAAAACTTATTTTTACTCTTTGGCATTTAATTGATGTATTGTTTTGTGCTCTGTTTGTTATGTGTGTTGTTGTTCTTGTGCAGCACTTTGGTGCAGTTATGCTGCTGTAAAGTGCTATATAAATAAATTTGACATTGACATTGACATTTTTTCACTGAAAGCTTCGCATTCATACAAACAGCTAACTTCCAAAAAAACTTATACAGTATGTCAAGTAAATTTTGGCATTGTTTAAACAGTTGATTTTTAAGGCATTTAATCATTTAAAATGCTCTATTAATTTTACAAACAGTTAGATGTAACAGAAGGAGATCCAAACAAATTTGATTAAGCTACTTCTTTGCAGTGGAAACACTTACTTACTTAATATACACCTTACATAATAACCGCAAGGGTTTGGATGAATGTGTAACTCACCTCCATAAACAATACCAAACTGTCCAGAGCCAAGAACTTCATCTGGAAAAATCTGATAAACTGAATTGATGTCCTGGAGAAAAAAGTTTGAATACAAGATCAGTAGCAGATTGGACAGCAGTAAAGTGTTGATTAAATTTTCATTTTTATAAACCAATTTAATCTACAACCTTCTACTGCAAAAGCCATAAAAACATAAATGAGACAGATTTCAAAATTGGTAAATTTGTTAATATAACATTAACAGTAACTATCAATAACAATCAATAAGTATCAATAACAGAATAAGAATAAAGCAAAAAAAAGTTAATATTTGTCTAAAAAAAAACATTGCACTTATACATATGCAAATATAGAAAAACTAAAGTAATATGACAACATTAGTGAGTCCAGTGTCAATACTTCAAAACTTACAAAACAATCTGAAATCAACAAAATTATGTATGTACATGTGAAACAGGCAGAAAATCAATCAAACCAAAAACCAGAGTCACATATTGTTTACCAGGTGCGGGTGTTGGAGAGGACAGGGTGAGGTCACTAGGGTTACAGTGGTTTGGATGGTTACCATGGGATCCGTTTGTTTAATTGCTGCTAATCTGGCTTCAGTTCTAATTGCTCGTCCTCAGACATGGAGCTCAGCGTCAGTTCATTTGAACTGGTAGTTATGTCACACATAGTTCTATTATCACTGATCATTTGCCTGATTTTGTATTATATTTATGTCAAACCTATAAGAAAGCCTGACTGCAGAGAACACCGAACACTGCTCCCATGTTGGTACTTTACTCCAGTCGTTCTGTACTGGCTGCTTTCATTTACTCGTGTGTTTGACAGATCATTTTGTAAACTAGTCACTGTTGCTTTGGTCCTACTGATGGAAATTCTGTGTATTTGAGGAATCCATACTGTTTTGTGATATTAGGTCATACCTCTGAGCTGCAATGACAGCATCACCAAACTTGACTCAGATTTTAAGAAGTTCAACAATTTCACGTGTTAGCAAATTAAGAAAAAGTTGCTTCAAGTAAAGAGAGCTTTCCGGATTTAGGAATGAATCCAGGACTGGACTGGAGCCCGGAGACTGAACTGTGCCTTACAGCATGTCACAACACAGCATCACAGATCAATTTGAGTCTGAAACTAGAAAATATTTCCTGCTTCTGCTGTCCGTAATCGTTGTCATTTCATCCCCTGTTCACAGAAAGCCTAATATCACACCTCAGGCAAAGACTACAGGAATACAATATTATAAACCTCGTCCTTCTCCTCATAGTTTGTGGTCTAATTACCATAGTCTCTATGGAAACCATGTAGCTGAGTGAGTAATCACAGTAATCTCCATTTGATGTGCTTGATACTTGCTCACCTTGGAGATGGTAAGGGGGATGTCTGCATGGAAACATGACATGATGTTCTTGGCAGCTTGCAAGCTTTTTTCTTTTAATATACATTTCAGTTACATAAACCCATGCTGACACAACAGCAAAAATCTTAAAAGTGTCAGTGGAAGCAAAAAGCATAATTGATTCAAATCCATCAACTCTGTAACCTTGCAAATGCTTGTGTGTGTATGCGTGTGTGTGTGTGTGTGTGCCCGTGTGCAAGTGTGTGAGTCTTCTTACCACATTTTCCTGGATCTGACAGTTGGAGACTGAAATACTGATTGAAATTTCCTCTGTTGATCAGAAACAAAGATGATCAGAACAGAAATGGAGCCAAACTGTCACACTGACTCAGTAAAGAAAATTCAGTTCTTGGTGCAACTTATCAGTCAAAATGGGAAGAATGACCATGTAACTCATCCCTTAAACGTTAAAACTGTTGTTTCTCATTTCCTCTGGCAGTGATCTGATGCTAAATCAATATTTTAATATATTTAAATCATACACCTGAAGCCTGTAGACGACTGTTTTCGTTCAACAAGCAACCTCGGTCTGACTCTTTGGAAGGATTAGTCATGAACAGTTTGACGTCACCGAAGCTTTAAATATCTCTAATGGGCTTTGAGTGGGCATTGTCAGTCTAAGGAGAGCAAAGACCCTGCAGGGGGATTCAGCTTGAACAAGAACAGTTGTATCCAAGTCATTTACCAATATGATTTTCTATTTGTGCATGTTCTTCAGTGCTACAATATTTTACTTCAGATGCATTCACATGAAGAGTCCTTTATTTATTATTTCTCAAACATCTGCCTGGCATTTTAGTTCAAGTAGAATAAATGATGGATTTACATTGAAAGTTACACTGCGAAAACATTACATGTTCAGTAATCAGTGTTTGGTTTCAAAACAAATTCTTTAGATTTTCAGTTTTTTAAAGCTAAATGTAAAAATGTAAAATCAAACTAATTTAAAATTAGTTCAGGCCAGAAATCAGAACGTCCCAAAAATGTACAGTTTCTCTTTACTTATACCTTTAAAGTGACAAAAATTGTTTTAGTTTTCCCAAAAAACTCCACCTGATTATTTATTTTTTATTGTTTCATTTTGAAATGGAAAACTTGAGTAGTGAACAATACACGGATTTGCAATGCAAACAACATATCTTCAATTTTCAAGTGATTAGTTTCCAGAAGCAATGTTTTTATCTAAATGTCTTCCTAATTCCACCACTGTTCTCCTTTTAGAGACATTATGGCTAATACTTTAGCCTTTGTGTTGTTTGTGAGTTTTCTTTCACACACAGCTCTGTTGAGGTCACAGCAGCCTATAACTCAGGTTGTGGTTAGAGTGATACGACATGCTGCAAACAAATCATCATCACAATATTAGTATTTACAGTGGGAATATTTCAAAGCTTAAGGGTTAAGGGTAAAAAATTCCAGCTTTTCTTGTCTTCAGTGTGTTCTACCAGTTGGATTGACTCTTAATGTTCTAAATACACTCAACTGGTAACCATGATTGGGTTCACAGAGTACTGCAAGCAGTGTTGTTACTGATGAGAATTGTTGAGTTGAGGTGGTGAATGTGAACTTAACCTAGATGATATCATCAAAAGAAGCACTATGTATTATGCACTGGCTTTTCTATCTAATTAAAATGTATTTGTTTTTGTTAGAGATATTTAGGTATTGGTTTGTTTTTCTTACTTGTCCATATGTTGAGGTTGAAGTGAATGTTGCATAGCGTGATCTCTACTGGACACACATTGTCACTGTAGACTGACGGACTCTTAGCTAGTCAAAATGACCTTTTCAGAGTGATGATGAAAGACAACAACTGTTTCACTGATGTCAGTTCTTTGCTGTATTTTTTTCCCATATCTTCAAAATCATGAAGAAACGATGAGGGTAAATTTAGAGTCTCACAACTGTTACTCAGTATCTTGGCTAGTTTTGTTACTGAAATAATGATTCACTGAAGATATCCTGTCCTACGCTCTAATTAATCTGAGATTGTGCAACAGTTAATATTTTACCTTAACAAGGACATGAGTCTTAAAGCTTTAGGCATTGGTTGTTTAACAAAGTTCATGATCATTTAGTCTTTTACATTTTTAATTCATAAAATACATGCAGGTGAGCTGGTCTTGTTTCGATCGGTGTCTTACTGTGCCCACTTCGGTGAGAATTGTGGCAAATTCCTGTGGAGACAGCTGGCATAAGAGCATGCTGGATGGCCATTTCCCACATCCGAGCCACATCCTGCCCAACTCCACTGACCTGAAACCAGTTTGTGGAAATGAAATATTTTAAATTATTATTATTTTTTAAAAATCTATCCATCTTCTTCCACTTAATCTGGGGTCAGGTCACGGGGGCAGCAGACTAGCAGAGGCCCAGACTTTTCTCTCAACAGCAAATTGTCCAGCTCATCCAGGCAAATCTCATGTTGAGGTCAGCAGAGAAATGTTGTCAAATGTTGTCAAATGTTGTCTGTCCAGCATGTCCCACGGCATGTCTGGATCTCCTCCCTCTTGTGAGGAGAACTTGTGAACAAGACCATGGGACCCTTAAACTCCTCTACTTTGGGCAGGATCTCTTCCCCAAACTGGAGAAGGCACTCAACCCTTCTCTGTCTCAAGACCACAACCTTAGATTTGGAGACCCTGATCTTCACACATCTGCAAGCTGCTCCAGTGAAAGCTGTGGATCATGGTGTGATGAAGCCACAGAACCACATCGTCTGCAAAAGGCGGATTCTAAAGATGTTAAAAGACGTCTAAAGACGCAAAAGGATGAAGAAGGCACGCTCATAATACAATCTACTCAAAGTTTTGTTCTGATAAATCATTTAAACAGCAGTGTGGATGCATTAGGCCCTCATGCACTGAAAGCCAATTTTACATCATTTCATGTCAAATAGAATTCAAATCGGTCTCTCACCAGGATGCTACTGCCAGTCATGGATGATTCGCCTCTCAACAGGTTCTCTCCAACATAGTAAACCAACATTGCTGTAGTGATTTCAAAACAGTGAGGGTTGGCTCCTTCCGGAAGCAGAGAGAAGTTCTGAGCTGGCTCCAGAGACAGGATTTCCGACAGTGGAATCTCCTGAAGACAGATAAGGAAATAAATGGAGCACAACTTGAGAAGATACAAATTCTTGATGGTGTATGGTTTCTCTTGAATTTGCATTTGGGAGGAGAGTAGAATTCAGAAAGGAGCTTCCATAATGTCTGGGTTTACTGAATCCCCTTACTCTGAATCTGTGTTCATTTTGTTAACAATGACGATACCTTTTCTAATGATGATAATGAGATTGAACTGAATTGTGACTAAAACTAAATTACATTCTAGGCAAAATACTAAGAATATAACTAACTAAATAAAAATATGTTGTCAAAATTAACACTGCTCTGAATTGGAAAGAATAGTATCTGGTTACATAACACTGACTTCAATGTGGTTTAAGAATTCAGAATTTTTTTAAGTTCAGAGTGAGCATGAGGGCTATACAAATCCATCGTGGTGAAGCCTTGACATCTTGAATCACCATGGTAACAACTGAAAAATAAAATCAAGCTATTTTACCCTGCTGCTACAAGATGTTCTCCTTCAAGCTTCTAAAGGACATAATAAGATATTGAATAAAAGAGTAACATGGCAGCAGCAAGAATACTGCCTCACAATACAATACTCAGTTGGAAGCATAATTGACAAAGATTTCATGGAGATTATTAATTTCAGGTTTTATGTACCTTGTTTTAATATTTGTTATGAAACAAATCTAAGGGGTAATAAAATATGAATTCTGAAGATGACAGACACAGACAAATTCCTCAGTCTATTAGTCCTGTTAGAGCTCAAAATGCTCAGTCAACACATTTACTATCAAAGAATGTGATTCTTCCTGAATAATCAAAAAGGTTCGTAGTGTGTATCCTACCCTGTAGTATTTACTTCCTGTATCATTTTGATACAAGGTGATGCATTTACTGTCCAGTCGCCAATAATGGCGTTTTCTCTGAAACAGAGAGAAAAAGAGACATCAACAGAGGAAAGCAAACATAAACAGCAATAACTGAGAAACGTCAGTATCAAAAGGCTGTTTTGGTAGAAAAATAATTTTGGATTTTGCTCTATTGCCATTAAAAATATTTTCTATGAAAAAAGGAGCAAACATTCTCTAAACATCATTTGAAACTTGAATAGGACTGCAATTAATGATTATGTTAGTAATCAAACATCCTATGGATTGTTTTGATGATTAATCCATTAACTGGATAAAAAAATGGCACATTCTGCAGATTTTTTATTGAACCAATTAAGTTTATTTTGTTTAGCATTAGAAACACATTTAAAAAATGCTTAAAGCTCATGAATAATTAAATTCAGTTTTTACATAAAATAATTTTATTGGATAAAATGTAGTAACAGCATTTCTTAAGTGAACGTCTGATCATCTGCTACAACATTTTTATTTTATTTTAAATGCAGTATATAAAAAAATTTAAAAAAGTTATGCCTTAATTGCAGCTAAGTGTCAGCAAATCACCTTTTCCGTGTCTGTATACTCCAATTACCGACCAATCAATTACAAAATTAGTTGATTAGTTCATTAATTATTTCAATAGCTGACTGACCACAATTAACTGTTTCAGCCACAAACTCAAATTGTGTTGAGTTTGCTTAAATATGCTTTCACTTAAGCATCTTTAAGTGAAAGATGCTTTTTGGTCAAAAAAATAAAGAACAGTAAAATATTCCACAATTTGTGAAAATTATAGGTGTTAAACAATCAATTACAAGAGTATCCTTGCTGGTGTAGTGAACCATCCAGCCTTCCTTCATCACATTGCTGTTCTTCCTCTTGGTGTGTTTGACAGACTGAACAATTCGCATCAGTGGGATGTTGTTACTGGTGGACGGGCTGCAGGCAGACAGACAAAGCACAGCCTCAGCCTGGTTCTGTTCCAGCTTCTGTGGATGAATTGTTGGAGTGTTTACCTGATGGCACGGTTGGAGTCATCCAGGTCAGGGTCACGCAGGTCACTAAGGTCAGCAGATCCGGTGTCCAGCATTAAGCCCCCATCTAAAGTTAGTGCTTCATCCATGTCATCGAGTAGGCTACCACGTCGGTCACTACTGGGGTCGTCAAGGCATCCCTCCACCATCACAGCATCCGACTCTGCTCCTGGGCTCAGAAGATCTGTAACACAACAATTAAAGTCAAACAATAAAGAATTTAACTCAGACTAGAATGCAATTAAAAAAAAAAAACTGAGAATGAAACCCGTGAAATTTAATTTGTCAGAGCTAACAATGCTCTGACAACAGTTAGATGAAAAATAGATTTAACGATGAGAAATCGATGATATGCCTCAACTAATGTGAGTGAATTACCTAAAGAAGCTGGGAAAAGATTTTAATTATACAATAGTTTTTTTTATTGGAAAATAATGTTACAAACATTTGTCACTGGTTAAAGCTCATCCATGTGATTTGAGGCTATGTTGCGTAAAAACTAAACATACTTACTGTTGAAAATAGTTCCATTTAAAGATAAACAAGCTCATATAAAATCAGTTTTTCACATTTGATTTTGTCATCCAATCATCTTTGTAATTTTTTTTTTTTTGTACTTTATCAGTTACATTAAGCTTGGCTGTAGAGTGACGGTCCAGAAATACCTGGTCAACCTGAATAGCTTGACCTGTCAGGGTTGTTGTACAGATTGTTTTACTAAGAGAATCCATTCACCTAAATGTGTAAGTGAAAAATGAGCTCTGGTTTTGTGTGTGGAAACTTGCCTTCATTTCTGGAAACTTCTCCAAGGCAGTTGTTTGGCACTTTCAGAGCACATCGTTTATGGCAGTTAAATTTACAATCTGAAAAACACAAGAACAGAGAAGGTCACCATTCCAGTGAGCAAGTTAGCTACTTAACCAGGTAGTTATTCTTCACCAACCCCCACCATTATAAGGTACTTTAGGACATTTAAGTACCAGCGCTGACTTAAAAGGAAAGATTGCTAATGTACGTACCTTTGCACTGGAGACCCTGTCTGAAGAGGCCTTTCAGCAACTTCTTGCAGTGTTGGCACACAGTTGGCCGGGTGTATGAGTGGATTAGGAATGTGTGGGGAACCTTGACCTTTGACAGTAGGATTTTGTCAAGCTCAATGGGGCGTCCGATGTATGACTGGGTGCTAGCTCGACGCTCCCTGCCAGGGTAATAATCTAACTGGTTCTTCTGTTGCAAAGACAAACCATGAAGTTTGCTGGTGACGTGACATTTTTTAAAACGATTATAATTCAGACACACTGAAGGAAACAAAACATAATGATTCATATGTTTTATTATTAGAGCAAAGGAGGCTAGCATGACAAAAGTGATGTGTTATAATGTGGTTTAAGGCTACCTTTATTATAGAAACAATAGTGGAGTCTATTTTGTACTTTCAGGCTTTACTCAGTTTCATTGTAATTACCTTATGGAGTATTTCAACATCAAACTGTTATTTTTCTGTCCACATTATAATCTCGATATTACCCAAAATATGTTCATAGTTCAAAATCTCTTTTTTTGTTCTAAACAAATAGTAAGTTTAAGTTAAAACAAAAAAACCCCTAGATTGTAAAATCCTGCTACTGAATTTGTACAATAAAAACATTTATGCTGAATATATTTATTACACAAATTCACACTCTAATTTTGAAATTCCTATGAATGAACTTGGAGGGACTTACCTCAACATTGGGACTTACAGGAGACTGTATCATAATGAACATACACAATAAGACAATGCAGTCAGTTATGTCTCTAAAAACAACATTATATTTTTTTCATCTCTTACAATAAAACTGACCAGCAAAGCATCATCTGTGTAGTGGGGAGGTGATGGCTCAGCAGAGAGGGGGCGGCCCACATTAACAATTCCTCCTGTTAGTGAAACCGTTGAATTGCGACGTCTTCTCACCCCACTGCAGTTGTTGGGAATTTTAAATGCACAGCGTTTGTGATAATTGAGACCACATCCTGGAAAACAAAAGTCCAACAAGAAGTTTGTTTTTTTTTTAAATTATGCTCTGGGTTTTCCTTTCTTTCATCATGCTCTGCTTTTGTGCCTAAATTTCTTACCTTCACATTTGAGCCCCTGCCGTACCAGACCCCACAGCATCTCACCGCAGTGGTCGCAGAAAGTTGGAGCTCTGTACGAATGAACAAACAGACTGTGTGGACGGATTTGGAAGTCCTCCATAGTGGCTGAAGCTGCAGAAGATCAGATCATAATAACTGTGAACTTGTAGAAAAATATTACTTGCAGAAATATAACTTTTAAAATATCTCCTCATTTTAAAATAAAGCTAATCCAAACTGTTTTAGGTATTTGATAAATGTGCTGAATAGTGCTATAATTCAAGGTAACTGATTTTATCAGATCCATCCATCCATCCATCCCCCTAAAAATATCCCATATCCCAAAAACAGTACTGAGCTCTGGGCCATATTAGAAGTGTGGGTTCTCACAACGTAGCATTTGTTGAAAAACCAATTTTTTAAAAATATTTCTCACCTTGCCAGGTGACAAATTAAAACACACCCCCACACAAACTCAACTGTGCTGTGCTGTTAGTGTATACAGAGATTGGTAAACAGCAGTGGTCTGACTGTCAGTGCGCTGTGTATAAACAGCTGAGTACTTGAGCCCTGGGACAGTCTGAAGGAAAGATGAGGACCTCGCTCAAAGAATTGACATTAGTTTCAGGATGTGAGCCCACAACAGTACACTCACTGGTGCAGACAGACATTTCTGGAATTGATTCAAACATGCCTAATAGCCACTTTGTGCCATTTCTCATTGTCAGGTGCTACTGAAACAACCCTACTGCAGGTCTGCCTGTGATTTTAAAATGTGAGGAAAAGCATCTCACCCTAAATATTCCAGTAAACATGTTACTTTTAATTAAGAAACATATTACAAGCAAGACATGGCTCTAAGTGGCTAACTTAGACACCTAGAGGCTAAGTTAGCCTCTACGTTAGGCTCTAAGAAACTGACAACTAAATCTGCATGGTATCAGGGTGTGTAATATCACATATTGCTTTTTGAGTATTTCACATGTTATACAAACCATAGGAAGTCATCAGATCAGGTTTACATTTACCAGAATATTATTCAGGACATCTGGTTTTGTTTGGTCACAGAGTAGATCTTCAGAATCAGAATTCCTAACTGATCAAGTCTAATTGAGACCTGGATTTGTTTGTCCAACAAAATGATATGCAAGACCTATTTTGCAAACTCACAAAAATGCATTCCACAATATCCATAATGTTTTGCCTGTTTGGTAATGCACTAATACTCTTCCTCCTTTGTCACCTGACAGAATGGCCTCCACCAGGTCACCCTCCTGGATCTGCGAGGCAGAGCGCAGCAGCTGCAGCATGTTGTCTGATGTCTGGTCATGACGAAACAAGAGAATCTTTTCATACATTCCATAGAATCCACACTCTGGCAGCTAAAAAAAGAGAACAAAATATGTTTTTAGTCAAGAAAAGTTTGTCAGCTTTAGGAAAAGGTGTAACTGCTATATTCTTGCAGTTACAGAATCCATTCTGAAAGCAGAATGCATTCTGCTCTGTATTCTGAGGGCTGATTAATGAAGTTGTTGCCCTTTGAATGCCAGGTTACTGACTCAAAAACAACAGAAAACACAAATGTAAGCAGATTTTATTTCTTTAGCACTTGAAAGAAATGGTGAAGATTTTAGAAAACGGAAAACAAAAAACAAATAGTCACTGCATATCTCCGCAGCTGCACTTCCACTGACCATATAATTTCTTTATGAGATATCTAGACAATAATATTGCTAAATGTAAAATCATACATTTTGCAAAGACTTTCGCTTTTCATTAAAATGTTTTGGTGCTAGGATGAGATGGTTTATTTCATAAAACTACAAAATAAAAACAAACATTTTGCACCAGATGTTGCCACTGGTGGATACAATGAAGAAGAAAATGACAGGAAGTAGTTGGAGTATCATGGCAGAGCATAATTTTTAAATGACTTACAAATAATGTTAAAGTTAAAATTGAGCAAAAAAGACAGGATGGATTTTATTTGGTTTTGCTCTTAGATAACCTAACATGCCACATTTTGTCACAAGTAGTTTCTGTTTCATTTACTGAACAAAAATACTTTCAAAAATACAAAATATAGCTAAATGCTCAAATATGAAAATCATATATGTAAAATGACTCACTATAAACAGAAAAGACCATATGACATGCAGGAGCAGAGAAGGAGTGACGTGAGCAGAAAATGATGACAAAAAGAAAGAACATGAGGTTGAGCAGCCTCATTGTTCAGACCTTCACCTTCCTCTCTATCCGGCTCCTCAATAATACACTTCATAGATACAGTTTTTTATGTGTGCTGTCGCCATAGCAGCATTGCAGCTCTTGTTGTCATAGAGACAAAAAACAAGGCTGATTCCTCTCCATCTTTCCAATCTTTTTATTATATAGAGCTTTAAGACTTTATGTGTTGGCTAGTCTGCACAGCAGTTAGACCTGCAGATCACCAAATGCTCCATTTAAGTTATTTTAGTTCATAATGCAACCCAAAGCTGAAAGCTGTAAAGGTTACAAAGACTTAGCCATCAGTTAATGGGTGATTTCAGTTACACTCCTCCTCACAATCTGTACTAAATTAAAACAAAAAAGTGATCATTGCTCACTGCTTACTATTAGAAAAATTTATTATTTTTAAAACAAAAATTAGACAAAAATTACAACACAATACAGTTGTGTAAAATTGGATATCTTTAATGAGGTCTATGTAAATAACTTGAGAGTTTAGCAAGCCAGTTCAGATTATTTTCAGGTCTTTATGAGCGTAAAATTAAACGTCATCCAGAGTTTTACATCTTAAATCAAGCGTGTAATTTGTGTACCTGATTGTAATAATCTGGATTCATTGAATAAAATAGCTGACTATGATCTTCACTACATTAAAACAGTCCTTGCTTTCAAATGATTTTACCTTTTGGGAGCATGGACACCAAGTAAAAATTAAAACTCAAGAGCAGAACTCTATCAAACATGAGTAACTGTAGCATTTCTTCTATGTACTGACCACAATGCACACAAAGTAGAATAGAATTCACCACTTATTTTCTTAAGACTTACTGAATGAAGTAAGTCTTAGCAGCCTTAGGAGCCTCTGCTCCTTCACTTTCATCAATATAAATTCTTAAGCTCTTAGTCCAATGGCTTTTGCGGACTGTAGCTCCTGAGGACTGGAGTTGGAGACCATCGTCTGACAGTCATTGAAAAACTATTTCTACCTTAAAACTAAATTGAAAATCAAATAATTACTTTAGAATGAGCACACTTGAAATCATATTTTAAACTGAATGTTTTTCATATTTATAAAAGTCAAGAACAACCAGAATTATCCATAACATTTTAAGCTGAGAGGGGGATAAAATAAGGTAAAATGAAAGAGGCATGAATAAATAAAAGTGAGGACTTGAAACAAGCAGGAAGAGATATGACTATGAGATGGACAAAAGACACACATCTGTTCATCATCTTCCAATTTGTTTGGAAAGCAACGGTCTGTCTGTATGTGTGTGTCTCTAATAACGGCCCTCACAAGGACACTTCACAGTCCCAATCATCATCAGTTGCCAGGCAACAAAGGGAAAGCACAACGGACAGATACACAGTACACACAGTTCCATTTTTACAGCTATAGAGGAGTAGAGGTGTTAGTATATGTGCGTTCATAGTCTATGTGAGGTTATAACCTCACTGGCTGCATGAATTAAAGTTAAAGTTAAGTTATGATGTATTTTCTGGATCTGACCCAAAAACTCTTCCTTCTTAGTTCAGATAGCATTCTTCATGCAAATGAATCAAAAGGAACAGAGCTTCTGGATAATGGAGCTCCTCTGCTCATCTCTCACTAGAAACTTAACCAGTGGGCTGCTACTCTGCAATATGTCTGAACCCTTAGTCAAAGTAGATAAAACTTAATTTATGTAACACCCTTCAAGATATACATTGCAATGTGCTGTACAGAAAGAAAAAAACAATTTAAAACAGTTTCTAGTTAAAAGCAATTTTAAAAAGCTGAGTTTTCCCCTCAAACTAATGGGCAGATCTTTCAGTCACACAACCAGCAAGACTTGGTCACATGACCTTAGGATCCTGCTGGGGACATCTGAGGAGATGTACATCAGTGCCTGGCCAGCCCTGTGAGAACTAAGATATTAAAGTGTACGATGTAGTAGATGGAGAATCAATGGATCTGGGCAAGTATCTCTGTGATGTTGGCACTGCACAGCATCTATCAGTCGTGTCCTTATGTAATGATGACCATAGTTTAGTGTGATAATTAGAAAACCTGTAAATTGAAAGAATTTCTTTGTGGATTTTCATTGTGCACACCTCACACTAAACTGGGATTAGGGTGTTTTCACACCTGACCGTCCAGTAGATTTGGTTCAATTGGGGATGAATTTTCACATGGAGTGGTTAACTTTCGCACTGCTTTGTGTCAAATGAACAAACCTTTTAAAACACCTGTTAAGTCCCTCACCTGTGGGGGCGCTGCACCAAGAACCACTGACGGAAAACACATAAAAACATCTGAAGAAGACACAGAGTTTTGTTTCTACACGAAATAGAAACAAAAATCGAGTGGCACCAGAGTTTAACTGTTTTATGTATTTACCCCAGACACCCTGTGCTGGAGTCCACTTCATGCTGTTGAATTGTCCTCTGGTCCACTTGGCATTCGCATATGCATTTGAACCGCACCAGAGTTCACTTCAACTGAATCAAGACTTAGGTGTGTAGGCAGACCAGAGTTTGTTTTTTTGGCCCACATCAGAGTTTGATTGTGCATTCACATCTCCTCAAATGAACCAGGCTTTATAGGCAAACAAACTCGAGTTAGATTAAACCAGATACTAAGACATCAACAGTAACAAACTATTTGCAAAAACTCTGAGGCTCCCAAACAAAACAATTTCATTTCCAGGACTGCTACCCTTTCACAAAATCACAAATGAGACCACTGACTAAGGAAAGCAGTGGGAATCCTTTCCATGCTAGAAAGAAGCTCAACTTCACTTGAATTCAACGGTGTTAGAAGAAGCTCCAACTAATTCAAGTAATTATTCACCAGCAATACCCACCACAGGTTGTTAATGGGACATGTTATGTGCCTTTTCTGAGTTCACAAATCTCATATGGGCAGGACAGCCAAACTCATTTGATTTCCTCACCAACTCAAAAAACCAAACTGAAAATCTGATCCTCTGTTTTATAACCAAAACAAAATCCACATTTTTGCTCCTTAACCCAAAGCTGGACAACTGAATGGAGACTCCATTCTGACACAGTAGACTTTTTCTGGAGACTGAAGTATATACCCTGGTCCGGTGAAGGGCACTCTCCAAACTCCTCTAGAACCCGAAACCATGGTCTGCCCATGGTCTGACAACTGGTGATGTCTCTGGCAGTTAAAGTGCTTTATATGATAAAATCATAATAATCAATGAAACCAGTAATTTACATTACATGTTGTCAAATGCGATCATTAAATCATGAAGAATAAGAATAATCAATTAAATCAATTATAGTGATCAATCTTCTATTACAAAATTAATGAAAACAACTTCAAAGCTTTGAGCAGTTGTCACTCATTCATTGCAGCCTGGCTCTGAGGAGCCTTTTAAACATAGGCAAACTCTACCACATAGTTATTAGTCTCAACGGTGTTGGAACTTTGGGTTTATGTTCCCGTTTTGATCATTTCTATGTTGTTTATCTGTTTAGATCTTGCCATTTGTTTCTTTTATTCCATTAAATTAAAGTGTCTTTCTGTTTATTATTTAAATTACTTTCAGGCTGTTAATAATCGTTTTCCTCCTTTCCTCTTTATCACTTCCACCTCTTCTGGTTTGCATTGTTCTCCTCTGGCTCTTATGTCATACCACTCTCTAAAATATTACTGCTTGTCTCCCTGTTCTTCCAGCGGGAGTGGAAGAACTTAAAACTTCTTGCTCTCCACAAAAGTTGTATATGACCTCTACAAAACTCATTATGACGTACTCAAACTTTCACTGAAGCAAAAGATGACAGATTTAAGTAGCTTAAGTAGCAAAAAGCAATTTTGTCCCACATGAAAAATATTCTGAGTCTGGACTAAAGGTGCAGTGACATTCTGCCACCAATGCTTGGTTGAATTCCTCCCAGACCTCTAGGTTTTCTGGCCAACAGCTGCTTTAGGAGAGCTCAAAGTAAACCCTCTGTATTTTTTAAGCATGGACATACAGGCAGGATTGGTGAAATGTCTTGGAAATAATGATGGAGACAGACAGAGTTGAGGTTCAAACCAGCAACTCACTGGTTACAGGACAGGCTCCTAACTGCCACTGTCACCTCCTAATTAAAAAACATTAAGCTCTACACATTTGGAGTATGTACTTTCTTTTTCACTATGAATATCAAATCATTGATTTGGAAACTTTTTTTGATGTTGAATTTCAAAGTACTCACTGCACCTAAAATCAGAAAAACACTCAGGTAAGCAAATCCAATCTTTTGCAAACTGCAGAGAATAAACTTTTTAGTGTTCAAAGAACAAACATTGCAATGGCTCCTCATTCCTGTTGGTTTGTGTTGTCTATCACATTTTAAAGCAAGGTGTTATTCATCATCATCTGTTAAAGTTCTGTGGGGTTACTAGCTTCTCTTGTTTTTAAGGATCAAGCAGTTCTCATAACATTTGTTGAAACATCCCCTTTTCCAGAAAGGAATATGAGCCTTCGAAAGGTCGAGACACCAAAGAAATCCTTTCGCAAGAAAAAGAAAGAGATTCTATTGGGAATACATGATTAGTGTCTGCATAAGCCATGTACTCAGCAGAGCTACTTAGGTAACCTATTCACAATCAGCAAAATTTGTAGTTTGATGACATCTGCTCAGATCAGGAGTGTTGACAGTGCTTATGGACTCCAATTTTATAAATTGCTCCAGGCCAACACATCCTTACCAGATGCCTGAGCCACCTCAACTGACTCCTCTCGACGTGGAGGAGCAGCGGCTCTACTCTGAGTCCCCCCAGATGACCGAGCTTCTCACCCTATCTCTAAGGGAGAGCCCAGACCTCGTCCCCCCATTGAAGAGCCCAACCCAGAGTCCCCAGGCTCAGCTTCCTCAACAGAAGGCATGTTGGTGGGATTGAGGAGGTCTTCGAAGTATTCCGCCCACCGGCCCACAAAGTCCCGAGTTGAAATTCCTTTTGTGAAGATTATTTTTGGTAATCAACTCTACAAATCACACAAGGGAATTGTTACGGTATTAATGCAATAATATGACCAGCAAACAAATCAAGAATATAATTGGAAAGTTGTATAGAAGACCAGAAATTAGTATTCCAATCCCTATTTATAATCTGAAAGATGATGGCTCAAAATGTAACCTAATAATGAATGCCAATTAAAGCTCAATATTAGTTCACTCTGTTCTCAGTTACAGCTAAAAATGACAAATCATGAAATGTGGGATTTTGAAAAATCTGTACCTGAAATATATCAATAAAAATATGTATTTTATGTAGAAAGATGTTAGCAACCATTCTTCTGATCACTACACTGGTACACTAAGCATTCACCTTCTAAATATTCAGAAACAATCAATCATGCACAGTGTCCTGAAACAATAGTTGCCCACTTGCAGATTTTACCTGTTTTTAACAGTTAAAATATTTCAAGTTCCTCAAATACATACATCCTGTAAGACAAAAAAAGAAGTGTACAAGGGACCTCCGGTGTGGCTGGGCCATAAATTCATCTGATCGATTAATCAAAATTGCTGTTATTAAAAATAAAATTTTTGGGAAATGTGACTTTTTTTCTTCACCAATGAAGAATGTAAGTGTAAATAGGTAGATATTCTGAGAATAACTCTTGAGTTACATTCCATAGAAAAATCAGTGGATGGGTGAGCGCACAAAAATTGAACTGCAAACAGGCGGGCTTCATTGTGAATGAAAAATGTAATTTTCAAAAGATGATTTCAGGTATTCAAACCATATGGCCTTATGCAAAATTATAATGACCGTTTTGTTAAAGAATTAATTAAGAGTGAGCAATACAGGTGGGTTTCTTTAGGCACTTTATGACTTGATTCATTTACGATTCAGAAGTAGAAGATGAAATTATAAATCAAATGTTAAACATGAAATAGTTTCACCCTTCAGTCACACAGAACCACGACCAACCCTCCATTTTTGTAACAAAAACCTTTGATATTTGCACCTGTGTGCTTCTCATTCACAGCTACTGTATGGGATTCACAACATAGTTGCCACACGTCAGAAGACAAACGTGAGTCAAGAATCCATGGTAATGGTTAAGAACTATCCCACATGCTTCTAGTGATTCTGGCACTTTGTTTCCATCTTGTAGGATGAGGTCACTGTGTCCTAAGGGCTCAACAGTGTAAAAGTCCAGCTCTTCAACTGCTGACAGTTGCAAACCAGATACTTAAAAAAATCTGCTCTTAACTTTGTGTAATATGGTTTCTCTTATTCATCACAAACAAAGTGAACAAAGTAAGTGGCCTAATCAAATTCAGGACTCAAATCAAATTGAAATTGTGTGGCAATACATAAAACATGATGTTCATGTTCAAAGCGCGTCCCATGTGGCTAAAATAAACTGTGCAAAGAAGTGAGATAAATGACTCACTGCCAGTTTCTACAGATGATTGATGGTGGCGAGAAAGACCAGTTGATTTTTTGTTTTGTTATGGGCTTTTAATTTATTTTGTTTAATTTACTTTAAGTCAGTTTGGATAACATTTTCTCCTAAAAAATTAATACATTAAAAGAAAACTTGTCTGTATTTTGTCAGGTCACTTTCATGCAAATTTTCACACTAAACCCAGTCTCACTGTCAAGCATTTGAACTTTGGTTTCTGTAAGGAACTTGATATTTTACTATAAAGGATGAATGATTTGTTTTCATTTTAGAAAACTGTATGAAATATTACCATTTTAATGATCATAAAATGCTGGGCATGTTTCTAACCCAGACTAAGTTTGGTTAGGGCCAAAATAGATGTAATTTATAAAGAACTTATCAAGGAAAAAGCAGCTGATTAATTAGTCAGGCTATCTGCTTGAGTTCAGTCGTCAGTGAGCTGCTTGACAGATATGCAACTCATAGCTTACAAATTGTGCAAAGGGTGTTGCATTAAAAAGAGTAACACACACAATGGCGGTGTTTTACACACCTGGAAATATCTGCAAACAACTGAATGTGACAGTTTCTTGAGTGGGAAATATGATTTGTAGGAACCTCATATCAGCCAGTTTATCTCAATGTATTTCCTGCAAAACATGCACTTTTGTTTTCTTATGGTAAATTTGTGTCTGAGTTTCCAACTGTGCTCCAGAATGTCCCAGCTGTGCTGTGGTCAGTATCAGATCAGAGTGCTGCATGTCTGTTGACAGTTTTAGGAGATCTGGACACAGTTGAATGGACACTTCTCCAGGACCCCAAAGTTTTAAAGAGATGATTCCATCTGCAGGTGTAGCATATTAGCGTTAAGACTTTGATATCCTGTTCATCTGTTTTCATTTTAGTATTTTTTATATTAATTTGTTATTGTTTTGTTGTACTTGTAAAGTGTCCTGCACAAACATAAACAAAACGCATTAATTATTATTATTATTATTCTATACTAATTAGATTTAAGAACGTGATAAAGGTCAGTAAACAAATAACTACAAAGTGCATACGGATGTGGTTATTATTGAAAGGGATTATGAAAAAACATTTTGTGTTACATTTATGCATTTTGTTTGCAATGTGACAGATTAAAAGCTTCCGCTGAGCGTCTGACACACTGCTGGTTACCTTCTGGTTGATAATGGAGCACGCCACTTCCCGGACCTGACTGAGGTTGAGCTCCGCGGCGTCTAGCAGCACCGGCTCCCGGCTCATGCCTATCTGGATCTGGAAGGAGATCACACCGCCTCCCCCTTCCACACCTCCTCCCTCGGTGTTGGGGCTGCTCGTCCCTCCCAAAAACGGCAGCGGGCTGGGCGCCCGGATCAACGGAGGAGCACTCATTGAAGCCTTCTCCTCTGTGGTCCCCAACTTTGCCAAGAAACAATTAGAAGTCACGGCGGTGACAGATAATCGCCCGGTGCTCAACAGGGAGAAAGAGAGGAAGGAGCCGAGGGAGCAACCAGAGAGGAGATTTAAAGCGTGGAAAATCGCGGGATGCTCTGACGTACGGAACACCCCAAAGCGTCAGAAAAGCGCAAAAAGAGTTTCAGACAAAACACTAATTCATCAACTACAGGAAATCTCTAAGTAGCCCAGGCTAAAAACGCACAGAGACGGCACGAGGACACAGGGAACGGATGTGAACGGAGAAGGAGTAGTGACTACATGACTGGACCAGAGAGCTGCCTGGAAACCGGTGAGGCGGGTGACAGAGTCATAGACGTCAATACTGGATGGAGACGAGGAGGAGGAGGGAGATGAAGAGGAGGAAAGGAAACCTCCTGTGCTGATATGGACTGAGATATTCATTTTTAAGTACTATTGTTTTGACTTAGAAATTGGAAGTTTCATTTACTGGGATTAGAAAATCTCGAAAATCAAGAACCAGTGCAAACAAGCAGCTAAAGTTCTCGAAATATGGAAACTTTGGAGACTAAATAAATAAATAAAATAAGCTCATGATATATATACATACATATATATATTTTTCCCTTCTCACCCTCCGTGGGTGGTCTCTCGCTCTCTCTTTCATCCTCTACCAGAGGCCTGGGAGTTTGAGGGTTCTGCGCAGTATCTTGGCTGTGCCTAGTGCTGCACATTTCTGGACTGACATGTCTGATGTTGTTCCTGGGATCTGTTTTAGCCACTGCTCCAGTTTGGGGGTGACTGCCCCGAGGGCCCTGGTTTTTCCCAGTTCCTCCCTGAGGCCCTGGTATTTCTCCAGTTTCTCATGCTGGAGAAATACATCTACCATAACGGCTTTCCTCTGTTCTTTATCCACCACCACAATGTCCAGTTGGTTCGCCATACCATCTTGTCTGTCTGGATCTGGAAGTCCCACAGGATCTATATATATATATATATATATATATATATATATATATATATATATATATATATATATATATATATATATATATATATATATATATATATATATATATATATATATATATATATATATATATATAAGCGAGTTTTCTGTGGCAGGTTCTAGAAAGGGTCTTATTAAATTGGTTGAAGTTTGTTCTCACCTCTGAAAACCAGTTTACTTCTAATCTTAAACATTATTTGGTTTTAACACAAACCTAAACATGTGCAAGATGTGCATTTTTGCATTAAAGGAGATCTTGGAGGTGTGTAATATTTATGTATTTTGTTGATGGTTCAACATATCTCATTTAAGTGGTTGAAGTATCTCCTCAGTGCAGTCAAGTTCTCCAGAGTCCCACTAATGACCTGATTATTTCACTCAGGTGTGTTGTAAAGGCTACCTGGATTTTAGGATCACTGCTCTAAAGCTTTTGATTGTGTAAATCAAAAGCTTTTCTACAAAGTATCTAATCAGAATCCTTGTTTGTTGCTAATGGCATCAGTAAATGCATGTGAAATCTGGTAATGCTATGTCTGATGCATTTAATGTTGGGATTGGAGCCAGGGAAGTATATCGGCCCATTTTCTTTTTAACATGAAATGTCAAATATGACGACATAATCAGTCACCTAATGTATGCAGATGACTTTATAGTTCTGTATCCATGTTTTTATTTTTATAACAGCAATCTATTTTTTTACAACATTTTGCAATTACTACACAGTATTTTTTTATTTTATTTTATTCTTTTTCAGATTTTACATATTTTATGTCTCTATCTTTCTGTGAGTCTACTGGCTTTTATTGCCTGCGACTTTGCTGCTGTTGCACTGGAATTGGGACAATAAAAATATCCCATTTCTTTAACTGTCTCCCAGTCTTCCCAGTTTTATTTGTTGTTTTCCACATTACCACATTGTGCAGAATTTGCACTTTTCTAAATAAAACACCCCACACCTTTGTTCCTTAGTATTGATTAAATACCTTAAACTGATCATGTTACATGGTGTCATTTTGCTGTTAGGAAGCACTTAGCTATTTTATAATGTGTTTTAAATGTTGTAATTTACATTTTAAACAATACTTTATGTACTAAGGTTTTAGTGAAATGTTTTGTTGTATTTGAGTCAGTCAGGCCAAACCTCACCATGAGAGTGTGTCCTCTGTTGTAGTTATCTTGTATCGCCTCAAATGCAGCTCTATTACAGGACGTGAGTAGGTAAGAGCAGGAGCTAGATTGGCTGGCAGTGTGTAATAATTCCAAGTAGGTAAAATGATGTATAAAATTTGTATGTGTATTGATAAGGTACATCTGAAAATATTAGAATATTGTGCAATATGTGCGATATTTCTTGCCAGTCGTCACAGAAAGTTAGACAGTATGACTGAATGATATTTTCTTCCATTTTGAAAACTTTGTAACGTACCACAAACCTTTAAACATTTTCATTAGAATTGTGTGTAATTAACCAACACAAAGTAGAAGTGACAAGTGGACATGTAGTTTTAAACAGCTTTCATGAATTGAAATCTAAAAGGTGTGGCCTGCATGTATTTTGGAACACATGTCTTATAGTTTTTTTTTCCTTAACCAGGACTGCCCTGGATTCACTTCAAGCCATTTATTATAAACTCTAACCATCTTTTCCATCTCTGTTAAAGAGAACCATTCCCAAACCATGATGCTCCCACCACATGTGTCACCATGGTGACTAGTATTTTCAGGGCAACCTGTAATTATCTGCTGGACAGATAATTACAGGTACCAAGCTAACTTTGAGGGGTTTGGGGCCCTTGCACATTTGGAGCAGTTTGTAGTTGTGGTACCTTGGCTCTTCTTGTCAGAAGAAATTCCCCTTGCAAAAAGTCAGATTTCTAGAGCCTTGCAGCTCTGTGCATCAGGCCAAAAGGCTGTCATGTTTCTCTTTACACAGTCTGAAGTAAACATGGAGGTGGTCGTTGTTCAGTTGTAGTTATTTTACTAGATCATACTTGATGATCTCCAACCATATGCTAAACCCCATCTAGTCACTGCTCCTCATCATCAGTTCCTAACAGACTAACAGGTGCACACTCTCTCATACTGTTGAGCTTTAACTTTTTAAAACTCTTGTATAAAGTTCTTTATAGTAACTCATACTGTTTGACCCACATCCCATTTCAAGGTGAACACACTCAGAGAAGTAATACTTGACATGAGCTGCTGGCTGGTCCTCTAAACTCATCTTTTCACTCCCTCCTCATGTTTTACAGAGCACCTGTTGCACCTGCCTGCTTAGCTGGCTCAAAGCAGACAGAGCTGGAGAGGTGCTAGTTGCTAGGAGACACACACGCGTATGTACACTAATACACATTTCAATCAACCCTCCTACACTTCAGCCTTGCCTCTATTTACTTCCCTTTGTAATCAAGACTGTGTTTTAGAATCTGGTGCAGACAGAGATGCACCATGTGTGTGTCTATATCTATGAGGGCTAATTTGCGAGTGACTCTGGTTTGAATGTATTTGCTGTAGAATAGTCCTTCAAATTGCTGTTTGACTCGGTTCAGAGTCAAAGTTCCTGTAAGGTTTAACTTGTGAGGAGTTGGATGTGAAAAAGGGGTGTACTTATTTATGATAACTTCATCCTATCAGGATAAAATGAATGACAATAATATTAAAACAGAATTTGCCCCGTTTCAGACAAATGAGACAGAGCTCCAGTATCAGATCAACACCGTCTTACAAATGTTGTTATATTGTCATCCTAGTGAAGACAGTATAAAAAGTAAAAGAGTGCTGGAAGACACATTTGACTCATGTAGCTTGTCTTTTTCCAAGTGGCCAAGTGTTTGTTTTGATCCAATTTTGCATCTTATACCTGTGTATATATTAAACAATGATTGTTCTTGATATATTATCAATTATCATTTATATGACGGGACCAGGCAGAATCTATCATCAGTCCTAATCTAGTTCTAAAGCTTCATATATGAACCATGTCAGGTTCTACATATGTTGCATGTTTCATAGTCCTTATTGTGAGTAATAAATGAAGCTGTGTCTGAGTTCCTTTTTTGTATGTAACACACTATTGATAAAATAATATTACAATGTCAACGTGTTCAAGCAATACCTTGTGTTATGTTTTGTCAGTTCTGCCAGCTATGCAGCTCATACATCAGTAATGCACCTACCTGAAAGAAATTTGACAAATTAAACATAGAAAACATTCAGTTCCAGAGATCACATCCTGCTTTCCACCAGCCGTGATGCCGTTGCTCAGGATTTGTTCAACGGTCACCCAAGGTTTCACCCGACTGGTATTTTTATTCTTATTATGCAGGAGAAAAAAAAGAAAAAAAAATGCCTTTGTATAAAATAAAATTTTTGCAACACCACAAACAATAAGTCATTCATATTTAATACATCAGAATATTATTAAAAAATTATATATTTTAGCTCCTCTAAGAAAAGAAACCCCATAATTACAATTACACCCAGATTTATGTTTTCAAGAATAAAATATTTTTGATACAGAAATGAGGGCATGATGAAAAGTAAGTTTAATACCTGCTCAAAGCAAGGCAGCACATTTAAGCAAAAAGGCAATTCACAGGGCTTTCAAAGATTAAAACCTAAAACAACAGTATCATTCAGTGGCATAATGAAAATGGGATTAACAGCTTGAATTCAGACTAAAATGAGTTGATTATTAATCAAAGGTGACTTTAAACAAATTCATTATTAGCCTTGTTTTAAAGGAGCTCTGTGGTTCAACAGTTTTGCATTTTTATGGAAGTTTTTCTCCAGGTTACAGGAGCCTAAAAACTGAATGCTTTTTCTCTGTCTTAGGTTCTGATTCAGGAGATGTAATGCAGACTGGAACTAGAGAACCTGAGTGGTCTGGAAGGTTGATACAACCATGTATTTTGGTGCTAAGCCACTCACTGATTTATAAACTCCATCCATCCATCCATCCATTTTCTTCCGCTTATCCGGGATCGGGTCGCGGGGGCAGCAGCTTCAGAAAGGAGGCCCAGACTTCCCTCTCCCCAGCCACTTCTTCCAGCTCCTCCGGGGGAACCCCAAGGCGTTCCCAGGCCAGCCGAGAGACATAGTCCCTCCAGCGTGTTCTGGGTCTTCCTCCGGGCCTCCTCCCGGTGGGATGTGCCCGGAACACCTCACCAGGGAGGCGTCCAGGAGGCATCCTGACCAGATGCCCGAGCCACCTCAACTGGCTCCTCTCGACGTGGAGGAGCAGCGGCTCTACTTTGAGTCCCTCCCGGATGACCGAGCTTCTCACCCTATCTCTAAGGGAGAGCCCGGCCACCCTGCGGAGGAAACCCATTTCGGCCGCTTGTATCCGTGATCTCGTTCTTTCGGTCATGACCCAAAGCTCATGACCATAGATGAGGGTGGGAACGTAGATCGACCGGTAAATCGAGAGCTTCGCCTTTTGACTCAGCTCTCTCTTCACCACGACGGACCGGTACAGCGCCCGCTTCATGGCAGACGCCGCCCCAATCCGCCTGTCGATCTCCCGCTCCCTTCTTCCCTCATTCGTGAACAAGATCCCCAGATACTTAAACTCCTCCACTTGAGGCAGGACGACCCCCCTGACCCGGAGAAGGCACTCTACCCTTTTCCGGCTCAAGACCATGGCCTCGGATTTGGAGGCACTGAGCCTCATCCCGGCCGCTTCACACTCGGCTGCGAACCGTTTTAGCGAGAGCCGCAGATCACGATCTGATGAAGCCATCAGGACCACATCATCCGCAAAAAGCAGAGATGCGATCCTAAGGCCACCAAAACGGATCCCCTCAACACCTCGGCTGCGCCTAGAAATTCTGTCCATGAAAGTAATGAACAGAATCGGTGACAAAGGGCAGCCTTGGCGGAGTCCAACTCTCACCGGAAACGAGCCCGACTTACTGCCGGCAATGCGGACCAGACTCTGACACCCGTCATACAGGGACCTGACAGCCCGTATCAAAGGGCCCGGTACCCCATACTCCCGGAGAACCCCCACAAGGCCCCCCGAGGGACACGGTCGAACGCCTTCTCCAAGTCCACAAAACACATGTAGACTGGTTGGGCGAACTCCCATGCACCCTCCAGGACCCTGCTGAGGGTGTAGAGCTGGTCCAGTGTTCCACGACCAGGACGAAAACCACACTGCTCTTCCTGAATTCGAGGTTCGACTATCCGACGGACCCTCCATCCAAAGCATTTAAAGGTCTATTCACTGAGCTCCAGGGAGACAGTGGAAGGACTTTAGGAATGGAGTGATGTGCTCTAGTTTCATGGTTTTAGTGAGGATGTGAGCAGCAGCGTTCTGGATCAGCTACAGCTGTTTGATATTTTAGGAAGATCTGTGAAGACACTGTATCAGTAATCCATGTGACTATAGATGAGTTTCTCTTTTGATCCTAGAAATGTTCTCCAGGTGATAGAGGGCTGATTTAATTAGTATCTTTAAGTGACCCTGAAGGTTTAGGTCACTTAAAGACCTAAGCAACTACACATTATTCAGGTGGATGCAAAAACATAAATTGGCGCCCCCCCAGGGAAGGAACGTCAGGGTGAAGGAGCAAGGCCCCCCCCTCCCCCCAGAGGCGACATACGTGAAGGGTAAAACTCGCTACATTTACCTCGTTATGTACGCGAGGTGAAGGAGCGTAAGGCGCCCTGAAATGTTTGGGAAAACATCATCGGTGCGTCGCCCCCTCCATACGGTGCTTTGGCGCCCCCTGTGGTGCTGCGCCCCTATGCGTTGCATACGCTGCATACCCACTTTTTGCGCCACTGGTTTAGGTCAGAGTCCATCACTACATCCAGATATCGGGTCTGATCGCTATTCTCTATCTGTAATAGCTGCAGTTGTGCATTGATTCTCGATCATTCCTCTTTAGGTCCAAAGTTAATATCTTCAGTTTTGTTTCTGTTTTACAGAGTAAAGTTATGTCAGATCCATGCATTGTGTTTTATGTATTTGTTCAGTGCTTGAATGGGTTCATAATCACCTTGCAACATCATAATGTAGTGTTGTGTATCATCTACATTATTATCATAACTCATTTTATGCTTTATAATCTGAGCTAATGGGAACATGTAGATATTAAATAAGATGGGGCCCAAGATGGAACTTTGGGGTACCCTGCATAAAAGCTTACATGTTGGCTCAAAGAAGTTCCCATTCTGTGAGCAAGACTTGAACTAGTCACGTACTGTACCAGAAAGTTCAACCCAGGTTACTGCTTTTAAAACTACTTTTATTCTGACAACTGAATCTCATTGTGTCAGACGTTAAAGTAGTCTGCAGTGAGAGTTAACAGAAGTGATGTGAGCAAAACCCTGAGAGAGAAATCAGACTCATGTATCAGGCACAACAGTGTCATGTCTGAGTAATATTAACCTATTCATCCTTTTGTCAAACACCCTGAGCCATTAAGAGATGCTTTATCCACAACTTCTAATGGCCTGGTTTGCTGTCTGTCAACAAGCTATCACCAATAGCTTTCCTAAAATATCATTTAAGCTATGGCTTTATAGATTGGTCTTTTTCCCCATCAAGATCCATCCCAAAATAGGGCCTAATTACACTTCACATCACAGGCTGTAGGAGTAAAACATGACTGACAAATAGACCAGCGAGAAATGAACCAACTTCTGGGAGAGGAAATACAGCAATACTCCGTTCTCAAAATACACCCAAAGTGTATTTCAATGTCTCAAAAAGGTCAGGCTCAATTCCATCCCTTTCCTCCTTATTTGACTTGGTTGCAGTGATTCACTATGACTGTTTAGCCCCCTGAGGCTTCATGTAGGCTGAAAATATTTATTGTAGTCAATGTCCTTATTTGTGGAGCCGCTTGCTAAAACAGGATGTTCACGATGAGTCATGGAGGATGAGCAGTAGAGCAGTAAACTGTGTGAGGGAGTTTCATTTGAGTGTGAATAAGCAAACCATATAGAAGTACTGTGAAGATACCAGGAAAATGCAGGTAGTGATTTTAAAAAGGAAAACAACCTCATTGAAAGTTGAAACAGAACAAAGAAGACATATTCATATTCAAATGACAACCAGAGTTCTAAACCAGAGTTAATATTTGTGGATTAGTAATCACAGAAATGACCAATACAGCAGAACTACTGACTAAGACGTATTTGATGAAAATGCCTACAGAAAATGCTCCACCACATCCATAACTGGATCTTCAGGTTCTTGGATAAATTAGAGCAAATCTGAGCACCACTCTGTAACTTCCTCCACCACAGCAAGTCCTGTTGATATACTAGAAGTCACAGTAATAAGTTTTGAACTGACAAGAATCAAAAAGAGAGTTAAAGGAACAGCCTCTAACTCGAGGGAAATGGTGGGAGTGGGTGAGTTAGCATGACTGTAGGTAGAACAGAAAATAAGGGAAGCTGAGAGAAGGCTGAAGGTCAACGCTGTAAGGGACAAAAAAGTCTCTAATTTACGGTAACATACCGGCAGAATTTTATTGTATCAATACTTGTTTTTTGTTGTTTTTTTTTTTTACAATGTATCACATGAATATTACACAAAGTCATAAACCTTACACATATTGCACAGCAGCTCAACCTGTTGAAGGTAACATTGTGCTTGAAGACCACAGACGTCCTTTAACTCAGGAGCCTCACTTTCATCCTACAAAACTACAAAGAACTGATTTTTTTTTTCTTCCATCAGATGATTCAAAATAATCCAGTCTTAACAGCAATCTGCTGTCCCCAGGGGTTCCCCCAGTTCTACTTCTGAACCAGAACCTCTAGATCTGTCATCTGTTCCCACCGAGTACCATGATCTAAAGAGTTTTCAGCAAGACACTGGCTCTATCTCTTCCTGCACACCGTCCTTATGATTGGGCCATTGAACTGCTCCCTGGAGCCCCATTACCTTCAGGCAGACTTTACAACCTATCAAGACCTGAACATGAAGCCATGGAGAAATATATTGTAGCAGCATAAATGGTACTCTGCCACTTTAAGAGTAATTTCAGCTGCTGCATATAAGCAAGCCTTCACCTGACATGAGTCTGCTTGCGTCGTGACGTCAATTGAAGTTGCTTCCTTTGTTTGCACCTTTCTGGCCTCCTTCACTGCACCTCCAATATCTGGGTCGATCTGTCCATTCATTCTTTGCTGATAGGAAGTTGCACTGCATCTAAGTGGTATTGAAGATCTGATTATTTTGGCATTTATCAGGTCACAGCCTCCTGATGACTCATCGGCAATGCACCTGGAGTGACACTCGCTGCTGTTTTGCCTAATTACAACTTGTTTTAAAAGACCAACTTGAACTTTCCCGGTTTCCGGGAGCATTGTTGGCGCTACTGAAGGAATGAACTGCAACATTGTAGCGTCATTGTACCACTGTTATACTCATATCGTTTCATTATTTGTCTTTCTTTTAGGGACTGAGGCTTCTGTGGTGGCGGTGTCTTGTGTGTTTTGTTGGAGCACTTTTTTTTCTTTGTTTGCCGTGTTTTTGTAGTGTCTAGGGTGGTCCCTTTTTCTGCACTGGATGTTGCTCCCTTCCCTCACTACTTCCCCACTGGTAAGCCTCAGTTTCCTTCTTTGCAATTTAGACATTTTATACTAAATCTTTTCGACTGCATTCACTGTTTTAACCATTCAATTTCAGATTATTATTTTAAAAAGAGATCATAAAGTTTAATACATTTTGTAGAACTTCCTGAATCACGTCTCCTCATTTTCCAGCAGAACGTACCTGTGTCCTTCTTTAATTACATTTTCCTGGAGTTATTCCAGGTGGCGTTGTTGGTCATTATAACCTTTAATAGTTTATATTTGGGTTCATAATTAAAAAAAGAAAATCCGACCCCCAGGTTGCCAGAATATTAATGAATCAGTTTTCGCTGGCATTATTCATCCATCCTCCTCCCCCATGGGGGCGGGGTTTTTCTTTGTCCAAAAGAAAGACGGATCACTCCGTCCCTGCATTGATTATCGGGGGTTAAATCAAATCACCATTAAAAACAAATACTCTCTCCCTCTCATTTCTTCATCCTTTGAGTCAGTCCGAAAGGCCACCATCTTCTCCAAATTGGATCTGCGCAATGCGTACCATTTAGTTCAAATCAGAGAGGGAGACGAATGGAAAACGGCTTTCAAAACCCACATCGGACATTTTGAGTACCTTGTTATGCCCTTTGGACTTTGCAGTGCTCCAGCAGTTTTCCAGGCCTTAGTGAACGATGTCCTCCGGGACTACCTGAATGTATTTGTCTATTTGGATGAAATCTTGATCTTCTCCAACAGTCTCGCGGAACACAGGACCCACGTCAGAAAAGTTCAACGCCTACTGGAAAACAACCTGTTTCTAAAAGCAAAGAAATGTGAGTTTCATGTGTCTTCCTTGACCTTTTTGGGATTTGTGTTTGAGGGTGGACAGGTGAAGCCCAGCCCTGAGAAGATTCAGGCTGTTCAGGAGTGGCCAGTCCCGACTTCCAGGAAGCAGCTGCAGCGTTTCCTAGGTTTCTCCAACTTCTACAGGCGGTTCATCAGAGGCTTCAGTTTGATTGCAGACCCCCTCATGGCTCTTACATCAGTCAAGAAACCATTCTCCTGGACCCGAAAGGCGGACCAGGTCTTCTCAGAACTCAAGAAGAGGTTTGTCAATGTACCCATTCTGATTCATCCAGACCCATCTACCCAGTTTGTTCTAGAAGTGGATGCGTCTGATACGGGGGTAGGGGCTGTCCTGTCACAACGATCCCACCTCGACAATAAACTTCACCCATGTGCATTTTTTTCTAAACGTTTCACCCCACCCGAACACAACTATAACATTGGTGATAAGGAGCTCCTTGCCATCAAATTGGCTTTGGAGGAGTGGGGACACTGGCTCGAAGGCACGGAACAACCCATCCTGGTCTGGACAGACCACAAAAACTTAGCCTACCTGCAGTCCGCTAAATGCTTGAATCCTAGACAAGCCCGCTGGACGTTGTTCTTTTCCTTTTCCCGTTTCAACCTCACTATCACATACTGCCCGGGTCCGAGAATTCCAAACCAGATGCCCTCTCTAGACAACATTCCCCTGACAGCTTGGATGACTCCTCCAAGAGTATCCTCCCACCTTCCTGTACGGTCGGCTCCATCACTTGGGAGCTGGAGAGTTTCATCAAAGCGGCCCAAGTAGATGAACCGGACCCTGGAGGAGGTCCCCCCAATCGGATCTTTGTCCCCGCTTCTGTGCGGTCTCGGGTGATTCATTGGAGTCACGCATCAAAGTTTTCCTGCCATTCTGGGGTTAGTCGCACCATTGGACTCCTTCGCCGTTATTTCTGGTGGCCGTCCCTCAACAAAGACGTACAGGAATATGTTGGGGCCTGCAACATCTGTGCTAGGGGTAAGTCATCCTACCGTTCTCCCGCTGGCCTGCTTCAGCCTCTTGTAGTTCCCTCATGCCCATGGTCTCACATTGCCCTGGACTTCGTCACTGGTCTTCCACCCTCCCATAATAAATCAGTCATTCTCACAATCATTGACAGGTTCTCCAAGGCATGCCACCTCGTGGCATTGCCCAAGCTTCCTTCTGCCCCTGAGACAGCCAGACTTCTTTTGCAGCATATCTTCCGCCTGCACGGCATCCCATCTGAGATTGTCTCGGATAAGGGGCCTCAGTTTGTCTCCCAAGTATGGAAGGATTTTTGCTCTGCACTAGGGGCCAAGCCCTGTCTATCTTCTGGCTTCCACCCCCAAACTAATGGGCAATGTGAGAGACAGAATCAAGAGTTGGAAAATACCCTGCGTTGTGTTTCTACAACGGATCCTGGTTCTTGGATCACCCACTTACCTTGGGTGGAATATGCACACAACACACATATCTCAGCTGCCACAGGTCTTTCTCCCTTTGAGGCCTCGATTGGCTATCAGCCTCCCCTCTTACCATCCTCTTTTCCAGAATTGGCCACCCATTCTGTCAGGACCCACCTCAGGAAGTGCCAGAGAGTGTGGGGGCAAGCCAAGGCCGCCCTACAACGTACCTCTCTTCAGAACAAGAAGATAGCAGATAGATGTCGTGTGCCAGCCCCCCATTACACCCCTGGTCAAGAGGTTTGGTTATCCTCTAAGGATTTTCCCCTCAAGTCTGCCTCTAAGAAACTCTCTCCTAAGTTCCTTGGCCCATTTACCATCATCTCTGTCATTAGCCCTTCTACAGTGCGCCTTAAACTCCCGTCTCACCTCCGTGTTCACCCAGTCTTTCATGTTTCTCAGATCAAGCCTGTTCATTCCAGTCCTTTGTGCCCTCCGCCAGAGCCCCCTCCTCCCTCCCGGTTGGTGAGTGGTCATCCTGCCTTTTCTGTCCGGCGCATTCTTGCAGTCCGCCCTCGTGGGCGTGGCCATCAATATCTGGTGGACTGGGAGGGGTATGGACCGGAACATCAGTCCTGGGTTTCCCGTTCTTTTATTTTGGACCCTGACCTCATTTCTTCTTTTGAGGGGTCATCTGCTTCTACCGCTGGTTGTCCGCCGTGAGGCGTCCATTAAGAGGGGGGGTACTGTCATATCCACTGAGCTGAGGGCTGTGAGTGTGTGTGTCTCCTACCTTCTCTCCTGCAGAGTGTGTCAGACAGGCGTAGCCAGCTGCAGCTCATCACCATATCAGGAGGAGCTGTTAAATAGGAGCTGGATTCTGGTGGCAGATGCCAGATGGTTCTACGTATCCAGTGGTACCTGAGCTTCCTGGTAAACGAATATTAGTGAGTCCCAGTCACGCTTGTAACTCTGCACCTGTTTGTTTTTTTTCATCCAGTGAGTTCCTGTTCCTGGCCTGAGTCGACCCTCTGATGGTTCTGTTTTCCTCCTGGTTCCCATCTGCCTACCTCCGCTGCTGGATCACTCCTTGCTCATCCGCACGTCTGCCTGTCCACCCTCCAACGGTTTCTCGCCTCCTCCCCTACGCTTGGCGACAGCATCTGGAGAACCACGCCTATGCCTCAGTGGATATTCCTCTTCCCCCCCAGGATCACCTCCTCTCCACCAGAAGTAAGATCAGCCTCTCCTCCGTTGCACATTGATTCCCCATTCAGACGACGTATCAGTAACTCACCTTTTCCCACCAGAGCGATTCCCCCACTGGTCCCTACCTCCTGTCCGTTGCCGTCCACTCACCTGTCTGTTCCAGTCGCTGCCAGAAAATAAACTTCACTTACCTTTTATTGTGTTGTTTGTAATTGCTCTGCACCAGAGTCTGGTAACCAAAACATGTCACTGCTCTGCATCCCCAGAACCAGAACAAAACGAAGAGAAGCAGCATTCAGCTTCTATGCACCACAAATTTGGAACAAACTTCCAGAACACTGTAAAACAGCTGAAACACTGAGTGTCTTTAAATCTCAAATTAAAACCATGCTGTTTAGAGTTGCTTATGGATAAACTGAATGTTTTTATTTTTACTTTTAATGTTTTTATCTTTTTAAATATTTTTCAAACTCGCTGTCTCTTTTTGTTTCTATTTTTATTTTAAATTGTTTAAAGTAATGTTTTTATCTTGTTTTTTTCTTCCAAAATCTTTGTCTCTTTCTGTTTTTATTTTTATTTAAAATTGTGTAAAGCACTTTGAAATGCCTTGCTGCTGAAATGTGCTATACAAATAAAATTTGATATTTATATATATGTGTGTGTGTGTGTAAAATCAGGGCTGAAATGTATAGAATAACCAAGCTGTAGTGTAATCAATAGCAAATTTCAACTGCAGTGGCCACCCTTCAATCTAAAGAGGGCAGCACATAATTTTAGACCAAATATTTCAAAACTAAACAGTTTTTCTGAAAAACAAGAAGTAGATTTGGGTTTAATTTTCTCTATCCAGCTAAATGTTTTGGAATATACTTTGGGTTTGGTTTCAAATTTTTTTCATAAGGTCTTTTTGCCTCTGGGCTTTTCGGTCATTAACAGAAGACTGCCAGCAATTTTGTCCATGAGTGTAGTTAAAGCATCTCTCCAGCAGCAGGCCCACCAGGGGCCAATGGAACTAGTGGATAGGTGCTTTATGTATCAGATGGAAATGACTGGAATAACAAGCTTCAGTGATTTGAATGTGTGGTCCAATAAAGAGTTACAAGGTTTCATCTTTTTTTAATTTTAATCTTTTAGATATTTTATTTCTTGTTTTGATTGTATTATTCTCTGTTAAAGTTAGATAAACACAAACTAGTAGCTAGTAAAATATAACAGGTGAAAGCTTATTGACATTTCAAAGTTACTCCCAAAATAACAATTCCAATATTTTGTAATATACTGCAACTTCTGAAAGCTTCTATTGCCTTTTTATTCTGTTTCTTGCATTTTCTGCTGGTTCTGTTTACTACAACAAAAAAAAAAGATTAAACCACCATCAAACAATAAAATAGATCATCACTGTATGCTTTAAGAAACCTCTTAGTCATGCAGTTTATTTTTGTTTAGACAAATTTACTGTAAATTCATACACATTATTTTAATTGTGGGTATAAAGTCATATCACTGCAAAATATATCCTCTGAGAATATAGGAAAGCACAGATACATCCAATAAACACAGGAGTTGATATGCAGGTTTTTATTAAGGTCACTTCAGCTGTAGCTGCCTTCTGCTGCAGGGTTTGTGGATATTCTTGTTTGTTCATCTGCACACTTACAGACACGACTAAGAGAACATTAATGTTCATACGAGAACACATAATGTGCTGGTTTCTCTTTAAAGCACTTAGGGACTCTCACCCCTGTGAGACTGGTGTGTTTGGCTACATCCATTTGGTGTGGCTGCAGCAGCAGTGTGAGTGCATTTGTGTCAAATGCATTTTGTTTCAACTGAAGCAAGAAACCTACAAATACAGATTTACGATTTTGTGATGTAAGAGTGCCCTCCTCCGCTCACAACGGAAACTGCTTCTTCAACACCTTAAACTAACCGGTAATCGGTTTTGATGTGCCCATAACATCTTAATCTACATGTGGATCATGCAGCAAAAAACCCAAAAATTTTATCTCCAAACAAAGCTAAAATTGTGTCAGATTTCATGAGAGCAACAAGGTAAAATGTCAATTTCTTTCCTAATGAGGATATTAATTGGCTGCTGGAGATAAAACAATGTAGATTTTTTTCATGCTGTAGAGTCACTAAATGTCAAGTGGACAGATGCAACTGTTTTTCTTTAAATTATTGTATGACATTAGCAGTTAGAAAGTAAGTTAAGTAAACACATAGATTCTAAAACTAATTATAGAGAGATAAAAATGAAAATACTTTAATTAAAAATCCATAGACAAAAAGCTCCTGGCAACACCTCGAAGACAGATGACACCCAAGGGATGAGATGAGCGGAGTGGAAAGCAGAACAATACATATATATATATATATCTATATTTTATATATATATATAAAAAAAGAAATCCCTTCTCACCCTCTGCGGGTGGTCTCTTTCATCCTCTGAGCTTGGGTCCTCTACCAGAGGCCTGGGAGCTTGAGGGATCTGCGCAGTATCTTGGCTGTGCCTAGTGCTGCACATTTCTGGACTGAGATGTCTGATGTTGTTCCTGGGATCTGTTTTAGCCACTGCTCCAGTTTGGGGGTTTCTGCCCCGAGGGCCCCGATGACCACAGGCACCACTGTGGTCTTCACCTTCCAGTTCTTTTCCAGTTCCTCCCTGAGGTCCTGGTATTTCTCCAGTTTCTCATGCTCCTTTTTCCTGATGTTGTAGTCACTTGGTATAGCTACATCCACCACAACGGCTTTCCTCTGTTCTTTATCCACCACCACAATGTCCGGTTGGTTCGCCATTACCATCTTGTCTGTCTGGATCTGGAAGTCCCACAGGATCTTAGCTCGGATCCTGTATATATATATATATATATATAATATATATATATTATATATATATATATATACTTTACTGTATGGTGTGCTCTACAAGTACATCTGACATTAGATATTTATTTCTAAAACTCTAAAGTAAATTTAAGTAGGTATTTTATCTTTATAGCACCACCTTTCACATAAAAATCATAAGCAGCTTCACAAAGACAACATAAAAATGGTAAAATAATTAAAAAGAGAAAAAATAAATCCCATAACTGATGACTGAGAAAGCACAATAACATTTCGAAATATCTGAAGGCAGGATGGTTTGAATGCCTTTATCTGTATTTTCAAATTAGTCCAGAATGTCAAGACTTGAGATAGCCTAAGAAGCTCCATCACCTGGGGACATTACTACATGCAAGGCTAGTGAAGAGTCTTGCTCAAGGACACAACAGTGGAGATAAAAGCCTCATTCGATGTAGACAATTTACTGAATTTAACACAAGTTCAGTAAATGGGGGGATGAAAGTACTAACAAGATGTTGTTGTTTTAACAAGATTAGCACATAAGATAACAAATTCAGGCTTTTATCAAGTCATGATGCTAAGGCAGACAGCTGAGATTAACAGACTCCATTTTCAGTTTTATTTTTCAGTTTTCTTCCTTCGTTTGTTGTCTTTTTGAAAATCCAGACGGGTTTGTGTGGTTCATTGTTTTAAGTTCACCTCTAGCTGCTGTGGGCACTTTTCAGACAGTCACAGGGCCCCTTTCACTTAAGGGGGTAACGCAAGTTCCCTTTTCAGGGAATCAAATGGTGCTGTTCAATGGGTTTCACTGTTTCTTTCACCAAGTTTCACTGTAACATTGTCCATTATCACAGTTATTATTTACATCTCTACAGTCCTCTGGGGAGTTCCGTATTTTGGCAATTTCTTGGCTTCCCTACCATATTGTGACCGCATCCCTCTACTAAAGGCCCTGTTCTCTGTGATGATCAATGTGTATCTAACTAACACGTTGCTGAAATTCACAACCATGTGAGAAAAGGGAAAATCATCCTTTATTACACTGTCTTGTATGTAACCCCTGATCTGTATATATGTAAATAAATGTTTGGGGGATTGATGGCAGGAAAGGATTACAAAAACTGTCATGGGAACATTTTTTGACCCAAAATGTTTAGCAAATGATCAATTTCATGGTGTTTGCTTGAGATACTTTGTAGTTTTTCTTGTAAGCAAAAAAAGCTGAACTTCTGAAGTTTACGCACAACACAATTTGCATTTCTAACCCAGGGGCATGCAAATACAGACACTCATTACTGTGAATATCAGGGTGACAATGACACCAGCTCCTCCATGATAGCTGTTTCCCCCGTGAGTTTCATGTAAATATTGACGAGCGCCTATGCCCGCAGCTGAGCTGCAGTGCACAAGCTGTCAGCTTTCATGTTTCGTTTCCTTAGACATATGTTGATGAACGACAAAGTAAAAATGGTGCCGCAAAAGGTGACAAGACTTGCAAGCCTTTTTTCTTCTATCAAGTTAGTGCAAAAAAACAGGCAGCTTCTGTTCATTACTTAGGTTCCTTTTCATCTGCACTGAAACAGAATATTAACCATGTTAGCGTTTGAATTTCAGTATCTAAAACATTTAGACCTCCCTCATGATTACATGGCCAGTCTAACAGAGTTAACCACTTGGCTCATGTTTATGTTATCACATTAGCAAACTATCTTTGTGCTTATGAATTTCTAATTCATGGTTAATCTATAAATGTATTTCACAATTTATGTAAAAATATTGTAGCTGTACAAATATTCCAAGAAATCTTCTATTCACAGGAGAAAAACAATCATCACTGTATCATTAGCCTAAGTAACAATGCAGTGATGCGACAGACAGTATAAAAAGGTAACAGTGTTGCAGGTGATTAAATAAGGCCTGTTTGGTAATGTATTCCAAAGTGTTGCAGTGTTTGATTATTGTGGATATGAGTTTATGTTTCTGTCCTTACTGGATTTGTGCTTTAAAATGACTTGAAATGACACTTATAATACGGCACCATGACAATACACTTAGTTGAATTAATCAACAATCATTGTGAAATTCAAATGTTTGTCACTAACATTACACCACATGTACGCAGACACACTGCAATTTAAGTGCCTTAGCAAAATATAAAAAATAAGCACTATTTGCAGTAACAAACTAAAAAACAATTTAAGTAGCTCATTGCATTGTTGGGGTTAAGACCATCTAACCTGAGACCAAGACAAGACGAAGACCAGAGCGTATCGAGACTGAGACAAGACCAAGACTTTTAGGGTCCGAGACCAAGTCGAGATCTAGACCGAGGGACTTCCGTACGGCTTCAAGGCGATTCTGGTCAGGAGGGGGAAGCAGTGCAGCACCAACACTGTTTATAGTGGGGATGGTGCGCTGCTGACCTCAACTCGGGACGTTGTGGGTCGGTGGGCGGAATACTTCGAAGTCCTCCTCAATACCACCAACATGCCTTCTGTTGAGGAAGCTGAGCCTGGGGACTCTGTGTTGGGCTCTCCAATCTCTGGGGACGAGGTTGCTGAGGTGGTTAAGAAGCTCCTCGGTGGCAGGGCCACGGGGGTGGATGAGATCCGCCCGGAGTTCCTTAAGGCTCTGGATGTTGTAGGGTTGTGTTGGCTCACGTGACTCTGAAATATCACATGGACATCGGGGGCAGTTCCTCTGGATTGGCAGACCGGGGTCGTGGTCCCCCTGTTTAAAAGGGAGACCGGAGGGTGTTTCCTAAACAATTTTAGGAAACACAATATGATTAATTTTGTAATTGACAGGGCCCCATTTTATTTAATTTCTATGAAAAAAAAAATTGTGAAGGGCCCCCTGTGGGTCAGGGCCCTTGGAATTGTCCTAACTGCACACTATATAGTGGCCCTGTTGATCAGGATGAGGTGTTGATTTGATACTGATACGATTTGGCATCAATATAAGTGTTTCAGATCAATGCACCCACCTCTACCCTCCATACACTCCAGTTTTCCAGTGCAAAGTCTGAGACCATCGTTCTCAATAGTGGCGCCAGGCAGATGTGGTGATAAAAGAGATAAAGATAAAGCTGTTGATTAACCAGTCTGAGGTCATGAAGTATGGTTCATGGATACTTTCTACTGTAAGGTTTCTTGTCATTCGGTGAGTGGTGATGAATGCCTTGGAATTAGTCATACAGCCATCAGTTTTGATGACTCCATGTAGGTGCAAATGAAAAGCTTAAGTTGTTAACTTGAAAAGGAAGGACTCTCCTGATAAACATTTTCACATACAAGGGAAATATATCAACAGTAACAGTAATTTAACAGTGCTGCTCCACATAACTTGTGCCAACGCTGAAGCCTTAAGGCTTCAAAAAGTGTAAAGTGTGCAGATCCTGTATGAATAATATATATTTTGTTGCTCAAACATAAATTCTGAGATCCTGCTGTGTTTGTTGCAGACTATCATCCACCCCGCTGTGAATTATTCATCAATTTACAAACAATTTCTGATTTGATAAATACACAAAGCCTCGGGTTTAAAGTGGTGACAGAATAAAAAAATAATGTAAGAAGCAAAGAAGGAAATCCAGTCTGGTATGTTAGACTGTTGTTCAGTGCATGGAATTCAGACATAATTATTTTATTTCCCAGATTTTGTGGTTCTAGTGGTCGTTATTCAAAGTCAGAAATTCAACTTTGGGCAGCTACTTCTAGAACTACACTTGTACCATACTAAGCTTCTGAGACTTCTAATTTTTGGAGGTTTTATGCAGTGTTGTATAGTAACAAAGTAAAAATACTTCACTACTTTACCTAAGTATATTTTGGAGTACTTCATACTTTCCTCGAGTATAAAAATCCTTGATAACTTTCACTTTTACTTCATTATATTTCCGAACTTAATTGCATACTTTTACTCCGATATATTTTCGATGTGTGGTTTAGTTACTCGTTACAAAACAGCGAGAGAGAGAATCACTAGTGTTTTGACCCCACCTACTGATTGACTGCTACAAAGTCGGTAGCCTACTTGCCTGGGCTTGTTCATCACCACAAATATGAAACACATATTTCTCTTCTCCCATTAAACACAAAGCAAGTCTAGCAATGAGCAGCAGCCACATGTCCCTAATGCCACACATAATGAACCAGTTTGCACCAATAGTTTGTGAAGTACAGTAATCATAAGGCTTTTTTTCTTCATGTTGGCCACATTTTCTGTACTGATTATTTATTTCTCTCATTTTCAGCACTGACCTTACTTTAAAGGAAAACATAAGGCTTACAAAAACTTTTTATTTTCTGTCCTGGAGGAGTTACTAAGAAGCTGGTTCAGTTGTAAAGCAGGTTAAGTTAACCTTGTGCTAAAGGTAAAGTACCTAATTTTCTTAACTAAATGATACCTGCAGGTATATCTATTAACAGGTTTAATTTTGCCTACACTTGGTTGTGTACATTATTTTAACTGTATTTGACAAGTTTGACAAGATTTAGAAGTACACAGAAAGTTACAGAATTTGCTAAAAACTGTGAAGTAAATAAAAGAGAGAAGTTCAAATACATTCATTCATTCATTCATTCATTTCATTATGTTTTTTTTATGGCAACATGCTTAATAACGCAACAGGGAAAAAAACTCATTTTCTCAAAAATGACTAGGAGAGGGCAGCAAAACTAAACTGATAGAACAACATTAACTGGTCCTTCAATGCAATCAAAGAAGCAAAATGTTTTGGGTAGACTGTCCCTTTATGCTGCGGTGCTAAGAGTAAACAGGAGATCTGACAAAGGGGTGATTCATAAACACAGTAAAGAGGCTGAGATGGAAAAGGTACAGAAATAAATAAATAAGGTGAGATTAAACAAAATTATTTGGCTGATCTGTTTGGTGCAAATCTAATTGTTAGATGTAAAATATTTTCCTTATGAACAAAAAACAAGCATTTAAGGCAAGATATGAAATGTTTAAGGGGATCCTCCTCACTGACGTTCAAAATAAATCCAGCAGAAGTTTTAGAGTCAGTTTCTAAATGTGACTGATGTGTGTTTAACTTCTGGAAAAATATTCTATAAAACACTTGTACTAATTTGTTTATAGGTATTGTCACAGGCAAAATCTTTGATTTTTACATGTATGAGTTGAAAAACAGGACAAATACAAAACATAAATTTATGCACATTTATTGACTTGTATTCACAGATTTAGATGTCTACGCATTCATTTTTTATTGACAGTAGTCCCACCTTACACATAACTCCTTGTGTTTCCTTAGCAACTAAAACAAACAAGAACCTGACACATATTTTTTGACAACATCATGACATCATAGTTGTTGTCGTCTATGATGTCATAAAGGTTCAAAGAATTATTATCATTTGGAATTCAAGAATTTTCAGCTTGCCCTTCAGCTTCCGTGAAGATCCATTTCAGAGAGGAGACATCAAAACATTTCAACAAGATGATGATGAATTCGATTGGATGGGGCCTGGGCTACTTAGCCTCTAAAGGAGTGGAAAAACTGCTTGGTCATCGCAACGAGGAAGTCGCAGAAGACTGGGACGAGGATATTAGGTGGAGATATTTTGGGTTTGAGGAGTTGATTCCAGAGGACCAAAGTGACACGGACGTTTCAGCCAACATTGCCAGCGCCATTTCAGGGGTCATGACGAGATTAACAACTTTCACCCCTGACGATACCGTGGCTTTGGAGAGCATCTGTGCAATGCATTGGGAAACTGGCTCTGAGGACACAGATGAAGAGCAAAATGACATGGACACTTCCACCAATCATGTCAGTGCCACTTCAGGGGTGTTGACACCTTCAACCGATTTTACCCCTGAAGATACCGTGGCTTTTGAAAGCACATGTGGACTGGACCTGCCCCAAGGCATGGTTATGCCTTGGGGACGCAGATGAAGACCAAAGTGACTGGACACTTCTGCCAACCTCATCAGTGCCACTTCAGGTGTCTTGATGAGTTTGGCAAAGTTTGCTGATGAAGATCCTATTGCTTTGGAAAGCATCTGTGGACTCCACTTAGAAACTTGTCCAGGGGACGCAGACACTGATGTTTGTAACAGTGCTGATGTTCCCCTGGAAAAAATGGACCTGGCCGTTGAAGCGAGCTGTGACGGCCAGGAAGAGGCGATAAATTTTGAACCCGTCTATGAGGATCCATTGGTAGAAGAGACTTCTTCTGTTGATGGAAACTCAGAAGATGAAGTTCAAAATTACACAGACCATTTTGATGGAATGGATGCTGCAGATGTGGACTTTTCCTCTGAGGAAATCCCTTCGAACACAACTGCTGACAATGTTGTGGCACATTTTGAAGAAGTTTCTGAGCATTCTTCAGAAAACCAATCTTCTTCAGAAATTCTCACAGAAGATGACATTGAATTCTCCGAAAATGATTTTTTCCTCTAGGGAATCATCCACCCTGGGGTATTTGAATTTGGAGAATTACATCCCACCTTTTGATAGAATTTCTGAGTGTTCCACATCAGAAGAAATGTTTTCAGAAGAAAGCTCAGAACATGTTCAAATTGAGCCACAACATCAGGAAAGCAATGATGTTAAAGAAGTGGATGCTTCCTTTGAGGAAGTCCAGTCTGAAAGCAGAAATGCTGGAAATTTAAGGTCACGAGTTTCCAAGTGGCTTCGCCAGCAAGGCAGTAGGTTGGCTAATCACCTACCAAGGAGAAAACGCTAACAAGCCCCAGTTCACATTGGGCACCTTTTTTTAGTTGTTGGAGGGTTGCTGGAGAGTGCCCCTCCAAGAGACTTCCTTGTTCTGCTGGGGGATTTCAACACTCACATGGGCAATCACGCTGAGACCAGGAGGCTTGTGGTTAGAGGATTGGCCACCCTGATCTGAACCTGAGTAGTGTACTGTTATGAGACTTCTGTGCTTATCACAGACTGTCCATAATGTACATATTGTTCAACATAAGGGTGTCCATATGTGCTCATAGCACAAGGACACCCTGGCCACAGTTCTATGATAGACTTTTTGGTTTCCCATCTGATCTATGGCTGTATGTCTCTTGGGTGATGACGGGCAAAGCTGTCCACTGACCACTCCCTGCCAGTCAAACCAGAAAGGCCCAAAAGTGTTGTGAGGATCCTGGCAGAGTCATCTGTGAAACAGAGCTTCAAATTTCACCTCTGGAAGAACTTTGAACCCATTTTGGAGGAAGTGGATAGAACTTCAAACTGCATTTGCCTTGTTTTACTTTTTACTTATACTTTTCATTACATTACTTGAGTACATACAATTTTACAGTAATTTCCATACATATGTGCAAGAAAATTCAGATACTTTAAGACTTTAACTCAAGTAACATTTCAGTCAGTGACTTGGACTTTTACCAAAGTCATGTTTTGGAGAGGAACCTATACTTTTCTTGACTCTGAGATTTCAGTACTTTATACAACTCTGGTTTTATGAATGTTTGTGTTTCATCCTGATAGTTTCTCTTACTCTAGTTGCCCAATCACTTTGTTTCTGTGACTACATTCACTCTCTTTTTTCTCTTCACAAAGTTTTAAATTCTCCTGTGATTTTGGTCACTGTGCTGTTGTATTTACCCAACACATCCACTCAGAAAATTTATTTCAAATAAATGACTGCTGTTTACAAATAAAAGATGAGTGTGGGTATTTGGTCAAACCTTCTACCCTGTAAATGCTGAAAACAGAACACAGGTGTTGGTTCTATGATGTTCCCCTCCTACGTACAGACGTGGTAAAAACAAACTACAAACTCTTTCACGTCCAAGCTTTTATATATGAGGAAATTATAAAAATAATCAATTCTTTATCAGGTTTTCAAATTACATAAATAAAACTTTAAGTGTGACTAGAACTTGCATGACCTATTTGCTTGCTTTCCTGGGCTGAGAACCCAAACAAAACTTTACAAAGACAAATGGTCCCTGCTCTGCTGGAGGAGGCAAAAGTTTGTTTGGTCTAGTTTGTATGTCAGAGAATGGATGAAAAGCCCGTCCATTCTCATCCACACTGATTTGCTGCTGCATTGTGGATGTTTGCAATGCAATCCTAAAGAAAAAGATATAAAACGTCATCTGTCTCACAAACTAGATATTAACATACATGTGAAGGACTCACAACAATTTATACTGTAACAGAAATACTAAGTATGCAAGATTCTGCATAAACTTACTAGTAAATACATTATTGCATGGAAATGCAAAACATTGTGAGGTAATGCGTTGTCATGCATTTCTTTTGCAACGTGAGGCAAAAGCAAAAAAAAATTATGCATAAATAACTTTTACATTAATCCCCATAGACCAGCAGCCACTGGCAAAAAATATGAGGCAAAATCACAATGTGACAATGGAGAGCATGTGGTTCTTCAGAACATAAGACTCAGGCGATGAAAGAGCGGTGGCCAGCTCCCCTCTCATGTCATTAATGAGGTTTAATGGTCAGCAGGTGTGCCAGGTCATAGTGGAGACCGTGCTCCAGACATGACCTGCAGCTCCAGGCTCAGCTACACCCTCAGGTGGATACCTGGCTCAGCAACAGTCACACACACACACACACACACACACACACACACACACACACACACACACACACACACACACGCACACACGCGCACACACGCGCACACACACACACACACACACGTACACACACACGTACACACACACCCCACAGTCTGACAGAATCAACTTGTGGTAGAGGAAGAAGCTGGAATTGTAGATCCAACCACCGGACTGTAACTCAGCTGATCTTCTATTGTGACCATCATGACCTCACAGCAGAGCACAAGCTGCGGTCCATGAAGGCATTGAACTTCCCTTCTCATTCAGCAGTGCCAGATCTTCATCTATATCATGTTATAAAGCTTTTCCTTCGTTAAAACCATACCCAGAGTGACATTTTTAAGCATGTTTGAAAAATCCTTTAATCTTCCATGGCAACCATTTGGGGTGCCTGAACTCTTGGTCTCGCAAAGCCTCAAAGACATCTATCTCTGACTGTCGATTGTGTTTAAAACATTTACATCATTCTCACTCCTATTTCACTTTGAGTATCTACTAAATATAGCAATTTTCTACTTGCTTTCCTAATGGTTGTTAGGGCTCTACAGTGAAATTTACATCACATTTTTCTAAAGAACCATTTGACATATGGACGCTACAAGGTTCAAGAAGGTCAAATTATTCACTAACACAATAAGTACATGCAATATCTTAAATAATTAATAGAAACCCACAGACAAGTAAAAATGGTCGACACTATTTACCAATAAAACTTTCTGCTGGGAAAAACAGCGTCCCAGCATTCACATGGCTATATCAGCAAACAACACAAAGAGGAACACGAGGAAAGCCTCCCAACTCTCCTGACACTAACCTGTTGAAGCTTTTCAGTGAAGAAAACCACAAAATTAATCCACAGAGACACCATTCAACAAGCCTCAGGGCCCAGAGGATCTGTGGCTAATTTCCTCAGACCGTATACCACAGACCCCCCCCAGATGTTCTTCCTCTACACTGACAGTTCAAGCCTTTTTTGGCAGAATCCTGAGACAAACACAGTAATAGGCAGTTGGTGTAACGTTGCTGAAATGGGTGGTCTGTTTCTTTCTTTATAATTATGGGCTTAGAAGCCAAAGATCTGAAAGAAGTAGTGAATTTGTGGTTATCTTTTCTTTCCAAAAAATGAAATAAATAAATAAATGTGTGTATATATATATACTGTATATATACAGTATATATATATATATATATATATATATATATATATATATATATATATATATATATATATATATATATATATATATATATATATATATATATATATATATATATATATATATATATATATATATATCAAAAACATAAATCTGAAGATCCAGACAATAAAATGGCAAACAAAAGTTAGAGTCAAGTCGAGTTAAGAGAGTCAGTTCGACCATCAGCCTCCACACACATCAGATATAACCTTATTTAATACTTATTTAATAGAACTTTGAATTTGCTCCACAGTGCCAGTTATTTCATGTGCAGCTGATTCCAGAGCTGTTCCTGTGTGTGTATGACAGGATGTTTTCAAATTATCTTTTTCTCAACTCACAAGCTGTTTGTTCAGTAAATAGGAACTGATTCCAGGCACCAGTCTGACGGCCTCCTGTACCTTAACACAGAGCAAGTTGTGGGAATATGAAGCTCATATGACAAGAATATCCTGATCGATTATGAGTAAAGAATAATTTGTTTTGTCATCAAACCAAAACAAGACATTAATGAAATCTTTTGATTTTGTAAGACCACTGCTCTCTTTACCAAAACGTTTTTTGTGAAGTGTCTATTTCAACACTAACAAGGTAAAAATCAACGTGTATCACATGTATATGACTTTAAATCTCTCCACAGTCATATTCAGTAACTTACAATGTGCTTTTGAATAAAACTTATGTCTCAGAATAAAGTATTTTTTGAAAATAACCTTCATGCAGGTAATGAACAGATTTTTCACTGAACCAATTTTCTGTTAAAGATGTTTGTGTTGATATAGAGATATGTTGAGCTACATGTCATGTTTTTCTTAGCTGCAAGCAGAAAATCATCATAATTAACAAAAACCAACAAAACATCCAGTCAGTGCGGAATTGATTATTCTGTTAAACTCTCAGCTGAATTTCACTGTGCTATGGTATGAGCTATGAGTACATGAAAAAATGTCTCCATAAAGAATAACTGGCTTTAAAAATCAAAACATCAAAAAAAAACATTGTTCATCCTTTTATTCTTTCCAGCCAGTAATATTCATATTGGCACATTTCAAAGGCAGGTTGTATCCATCGTCATTTGTTTTAATAGAAAAGATCTTGACTTTCTCCACTCAGATCAGAATGCGTCTGCTGGAAGGCTCATTACAGCACGTTAATATCTCCACATTGGCTGTAGCTACATCTTACAATAAATTTAAAAAATTCATATTTACTTTTAAATCTTGTACCATCCAGGGTTTTTCAGTTCTTCAGAGGGCGTCTCCAACCAGAGCATTAACCCTGAACTTCCCTGGTTTTCCTTAAAAGTAGCTTGTCCTTAGCTTTGACATTAACTGCATTGTTACGTTTAAATTTTTAAACTGCTGTGCATGAAAGTGTCTGCCAAATGCATATTCAACAACATATTACCTGCAGTGGGACTGGATAACCACTGCTTGGCTCGGGGGAGAGATTCAGGAGCCTGAGAAAACAAATAGAAATTTTAAGAACTGTTTTTCTAACTGACATTCCATGTGTACACAAAGTGACACACTGTAATTGTTTCTTTACTGCTGTGTTCTGTGTTTTTCTTCCAGAGCGTATTCTCCGCTGCCCTGTGAGACAGGGTGTTCACAGCATCTCCCAGAAGGGTCCACACATACAGCTACTGAAGCCTTGTTAGAGCTTATAATGAGCCATAAAATTGCTCAGCTGTATCTAACATGCATGTGAGTATCACCTGTCTGCAGAAACACACACACAAACACACACATAGTCCTAAGTGCACACACACACACACACACACACACACACACACACACACACACACACACACACACACACACACACACACACTGCTTTCTCCCGCAGGAACAAATAAAGCCATATTGTCCCTGGTCTGATTGCTGTGATAATTAATGTAGCATACGACCAGAAAAACACACTGAGACCAATTATAGCAGAGAGAGTGAATCAGAGAGGAGGAGATGGAAAGAAAAGAGTGGTGAAAAGAAGCAAAGAGACAGGGTGAAACAGGGGGAGAAACTGAGAAAGAAACACATATCTATTAGGAAACTTTTGAGACAAAGACCGTCCCCTCTGCACTCAGAAGGAAAAGCAACACCAAAAGGAAACACAGCCACAACAAAAAATATTCATTTTTGTCCCAAATGTAATGCAAAATGTAATACAAATGTAATGCTGCAAAGCCTGTTTTATTACTTGTTTGTTGCATTTTTCAACTTCATTTTCAGAAGGCCTGTATATGACTTTTGGGTAATATCAGAAATCCAGAACATGATTATTATTGATTATTTAAACCTTACAACTTACAAGCATGGGAAATGACAGCTTTAGTCTTTGACTTTGACTGTAAGTTTTTATAAGCAAAAACATGTTTTTAAATGGAAAGTGATTAACTTAATTACTTTTCATGCCTAAACAAATAAGCTGCACTTCTGTCTTAATATGAAGGTTCCATTCTCACAGGAACATTGTTTTCTATCGTTTCTAGAAATGTTTCCGGCCACACAGAAACACTAAAACAGCACACTGTTTTTTCACTTCCACCAGTCTTGTACATGCTTCAAAACATGGAGTATGACATGTGGATAAAAGCTCCTCACAAGGTTAGTGGTAAACACAAGAAAATAAGAACGGTGAACCATAAAAAGCATGAGAGGAGCTTCAGCACAACCACAAGCATCTAATTATTCACCATTATTGTTACGTTTGCAGATTGGGTTTTAGGCTAGGCTAATAGATTAGCATTTTTATAGAAAACTTTCATATATATATATATATATATATATATATATATACTGTATATATATATATATATATATATATATATATATATATAATATATATAGCCGTTCAAAGACCCAATGAGAATGATTTTAATTGGAAAAATACTAACATTTGGTTACTGTACAAGCATCTTAAAATTTTTGTCTTGTTCACACAACTTTTCATCAGTATTATACTACCTGTGATTGAATTGTGATTAAAGTGATAAAAAACAACTGGCAATGCAAGTTGCTTCACACATAGAGTAACTATTAACATAATGTAGCTTTAATTGTGTAAAATGAAAGCTTGGTTTTCTTGTAATTTCTTTCAGATTAATGAACACAATGTCACCTCCAGCTCTTCAAACTTCCTACACGGCTTAGGAAATAAAGGCTTAATGGAACAAAGCAATGATAAGTGCCACTGCTGCCATGGAGCTTTGTTCAAGAGAGAAAAAGAAATGTTCTGGCAACCCATCCATCCATCCATTTTCTCACACCCTTGTCCCTTAATGGGGTCAGGAGATGCTGGTGCCTATCTCCAGCTGGCGTTCCGGGCGAGAGGCGAGGTACGCCCTGGACAGGTCGCCAGTCTGTCGCAGGGCAACACAGAGACACACAGGACAAACAACCATGCACACACACACACCTAGGGACAATTTAGACAGTTCAATTAACCTGACAGTCATGTTTTTGGACTGTGGGAGGAAACCGGAGAACCCGGAGAAAACCCGGGCATGCACAGGGAGAACATGCAAACTCCATGCAGAAAGGCCGGGGCCGGGAATCAAACCCAAAACCTTCTTGCTGCAAGGCAACAGCTCTACCAACTGTGCCACTGTGCAGCCTCATATTCTGGCAACATGTTCACAAATACCACAGTTAGATTATATTCCCCCTCTGTCTCTCTGTTGGTTCTATTCTGACTTTCAGAGTGACATCTAAGTGTAATTAAAAGCAGCAGAGCCACTTTCACCTTACAGCCTGGAAACATGTGGCAACTTGTTAATTTACCTCCATCCCTCCTGCTCCTCCCCCTCTCCTCCCACTTCTGTCTCCTTGGAGAAAAAGGAACAGATGGGCTGCATTTCAATGACGATTAAAGTGACGCCTTTCTGTATCTATCTATCTATCTATCTATCTATCTATCTATCTATCTATCTATCTATCTATCTATCTATCTATCTATCTATCTATCTATCTATCTATCTATCTATCTATCTATCTATCTATCTATCTATCTATCTATCTATCTATCTATCTATCTATCTATCTATCTATCTATCTATCTATCTATCTATCTATCTATCTATCTATCTATTATCTATCTACCTATCTATCTATCTATCTATCTATCTATCTATCTATCTATCTATCTATCTATCTATAACACAACGTTCCTATTATCACAACAATCTGGTAATTAAACTATTTTTGGTTCTCTACGAAACAGTGCAGCCCGTCTGGTGTTCTAAGACATCTAGAGGGGATTATGCACCTTTGCAATCGCTGCCTCTATTATCTGGAACAGCTTGTCTTAGAAACCAGAGAGGTTCAATGATTGCTTTTACTTTTTGTGTTTGACCTGATCGGATCTTGAGTGCAAACTTTTACAGAAGTAGGTTTTATATATTGCTGCTGCGTTCTCACTTGGTTGTTGGAATGTTTTAACCCTCCTGTTATGTTGTGGGTCAAATTGACCAATTTTAAACTTTCTAAATATATTAAAACTAATTTTTCAGCTTGAAGCTTCTTCTGCTTGGGTTAATAAGAATAATGATATTTCCCTGCTCGACTCACTCAGTTGTCTTTGGAGTGATTTTCTCACAGCTGCAGCCTGATTGTGGTCCCTTGTCTGTCTTCTCTGTAGTAATCAACATCCTAGTAAACACTTCTGCCACCTTATGAAGTACAACATGCTAGTCTTGGTTTGGCCATTTGTTGACTCTGGAACTTCCCGTATTTTTAATTACAAAGCATTAGAACACATTGGAAACATTTCTCAAAGGTTTTGGTTTATATTAACATGATACCATCCCATAGTGGCCAAAGATTTGTCTGCTGATCATCTATGATGAAGCAGCCATTCCACCATGCACCAAAGATCGAGTGACTTGCAAATGAAATCAAGACTTAGATCAGATAATATGTCACCAATCTGTTACAGACTAACTTTAGAGAGACTTTAAATGTCACTCTAAGCTTAAGCTTCTAGCTTTAAAGGAGTGGCATGTGGTGTGGTCCTCTGCTGCTGTAGTCCATCTGCTTCAGAGATAACAAGCCTTAAACAGGGTCAAAACAACCAGCTGGGATTCCCTGACAAAGGGTTACTGTTTCTCTTCTCTCTTAGAGTCTTACTGCAGTGTATCAGAGCTATATACCACAAAAAGTCACTTGGTTCTAAGGAGCCAACGTCTTCACACCTTCCCCATGATCTGGAATCAGATTAGCTGATTCCAGATCCTACAGCAACATTCTTCATTCAGGAGCCCCTTTTAATTTGTTGCTAGACTCATTGTTACTGGAGATCCTTGTTGTCCACAGCATCACCGTCCACAAATACTCGTTCAAGTTTCTTAAACCAGAGGATCTTGAAAGTTATTTCTTCCATTTTTGATAAATACAGTAATTACAGGAATTTAAGGTTTTAACATTTTCTCTCAAAATCCAATGAGTTGATATTACAGATACGTTTTACTCTCTGATATGAGTAACAAAAATATCGAACCATTTCATATGTTCTAATTTTTGAGATGCACTGTACAGTCTTGTGTTGTGCACTGCGCTTTTCCAAAGGGATCAATATGAAACAGATTTAGTTGCTGAGTGGTAAATATTTCTCTCTTTACTCTCTTCCTTCCCTGTTGCTGGAGAAACACTTGGAGGTAAAGCCTGTGCTCTGCTCTTGTGCGACATTCAGTCTTGTTGTCACTTCTACCAGCTAGGTGTTAAGAGTGGCTGCTGACATTTCCTTTATGATTCACTGTGGAACCTGCCAAGGACTTCATTAGACTTCATTAGACTTACAGTTTAGTTGTTGGTTTAATGTAGCTTCCAAGTCCTGTATATTTCTCTTGTGGGTCTTATTTTCAAGGGTTGAACTGGACATCCAAAGCAAATCCAATATCAATGCTATGCCCAAGATAACAAATGCTGAAAAAAATGACTCAGTTTCATCTATCAGCTTAGAAGAAATTATAAATCAATTAAGTCATTCTTCCTGCTGTATTTGTATCATACCCACAACATTCTTTCAGAAGGTTCTGCCTGGGTTATGCAGAAATTATGTTTCATTTCAGAAATTATGTTTCATCATTTCTGCATATATGTCCACCTGTCAGCTCAGTTTTACAAATTTATTCTATTTCTGAATAGTTTCTTTGTTTTTTTTCCTATTATTGTTTGCTTTTAAAATGAAAGTTCCTTTTTACTCGCTTTTGCTTTATTTTAGTTAGTTTTATCACATTTTATTCAGTTCTTTATATATAAGCTTAATAATAGAGCTTATTCTTAAGCTCTTATTTGTTTTTAAATATTCTCTTCATGTTTCATATGTGTTCAGTTCTCAGTTTTCTTTTTCATTCTTTGTGCTCATTTGATTTATTCATGCTGTTTGTGTTTGCTGTTCTTTTCACTGTTATTGTCTAGCAGTGTTGCTATATTTCCCTGTGTTTAGTGTCCTCATTTCTCAGACTGCTGTCAGGTCTGCTTCTCCTTTTGTTTCAGATTCTATTTAGTCTCAGTTCATCTTCTGTGTCTTCGACCTCCTACCACTTTACTTGTCACAGCTTTCAATATTAGTCTGCTAGGTTCTCATGTTACTTTTCCTCTGTAGTTAAACTCACTGAACCCACTTGTGTTACCCCATCTCAGCTATGCCGCTCATCTGTATTTAAGTTCCCAGCTTTTCTTTATTCATTGCCGAATTTGTGTTCTGTTCAGTTTAGATTTGTCTTCCTGTCCAAGTCTGTGTTCATGGTCAGTTCAAAAGCTTTTTTTTTTAGCTGAGTATGTTTTTGTTTTATTTTTAATGAGGAGTTAGGGGTATTATGTCAAATAAATTTTTTCAAGCGTAAAGTTATAACGTTATTCCCTCACCAAGAATATACCTGGAGTGTGATTCTTTCATGCATGTTTAGGCATTTTTAGATGTGATTGTAACATTTTGCACTAAATTTCTCCTCTGTGTTCATATTCCATATGCTTGCAGAAGTAAACATGCTTTCCGACTCTGCCTTGCTGATCTTCCTGCTTGGTGAGCAGCACTCGAACAGAGCACCAACTGTTACAAAAGTGATGTGTAAGACTGACCGGAGTGACAGAACAGGCCCGCTCCCAACAGTGCACACGCAGGCCCTTCTGTTGTGAGATATAGTTTGTGAGGACAGTAAAGGCGGGTATATCAAGTGTGAGATATAGACCAACATTTATTACAACCTCTTACTGTAACAGAAAAACAGCCCAATGCATATTGAAGTCCTCTGTTACAGTGTCTGCCTCTAAAAACACAAACATAAACTCTGCAGTTTCACTTACAGAGGCTACCTTTACATTTCATTAGTGTACTCACCTATTAACCTAATTAGTACTGTATTATATGGCAGTGGTCCCCAACCCCCGGTCCGCGGACCGGCACCGGTCCGCGACGCAAGAAATAATTAAATATTTCTGTTTTACGTATTATTTGAGTCTGGAGCATCTTTTATTTTGAAAATCCTGTAACCGGATTCTCTCGGTTACTTGTGCGCCAACATTGAGCCACAAGCAGCAAAGGGGGAAAAGAGACACATCGCGCCCGGTAGGTGAGTCCTACTTACTATCCGCTCTGCGTAACGGCTTCTGCCTTAGCACCCTAACCCTTTCTTGGTCTGCATCAGAGTTCGATTGCACATTCACATCTCAGCAAATGAACCGAACATTAAAGGCAAACTAACTGGAGTTCGATTGAAGCGGACTAATCAAGCTTGCTGTGAATACACCAATCATTGACATTTAATAAAAACACTTGGAAACAATGTTGTGCACTCAGGCCAAGTTTTCACCCTCTGACCTATCAGTGGTGGACCACTGCGTTCTGTCTGCAGTACTCTGGTCAGGTAAAGTAAAAATCTGCTCACTGTAGCACATTTATTGAATCAAGAAAGATGCATTTGTTCTTACATGTGCCAAATCAAATGTGTACCTTTGTGCAACTAAAGTTTTACAATAAAAAAAACGTTTCAGAATTATCAAGTTCACAAAGTTTCACTGCCTCCTAAAGGCCTGACATGTGCACTGCATCCATTTCTGTGCAATTAGCTTTCTCATCTGGATTCAGAGTGTTTTCATTCTGATGTTGGGTAAACAGTTTTTATTTTGGATATACAATGGAAAACGTTTTTGGAAATGTCATGTAAACAGGGTCTATGTGTGTACAGCATAGCTAGCTAATGAAGCTGAAGTTGGTGTCTGGGTCCTAAACTTCCCATATTAGGGCAAAATTTATGAGCTAGTTCATTGTTTTTTTTAAAGCTCTGGAGCATATTTCATCAATTCTAGTCCTAAATCTGAAATAATAAACCTGAAATGGATTTTTAAGATTAATCCAACTTGTCAAGAACAGGAAAAGATGCTGTTTTAAATGTTTTTGATCAACACCATCTTAAACTGAGAAAAACAAGGTAGTAAAATTTACATCTGAATCATAAACGTTTCTGACAAGCTGATAGGATGTATGCATATTTTTTCAGAACAGTCTTCAGCCAGGGAGTGGGTGTGTGTTTGGTTGTGTGTAGGGACCTCCAGTGATTTGTATTTTAATAGATCATTCAAAACGGTGATATGTCTTATCATTAGTCAGTGATTCCATTGATAGAGCCGAGCACAGAGAGATCTGGTCTGAGTTGGTTGAGTGTGTTTTAGTGTCTTTTGTTCTAAGCGGTTTGATTTCCAGTGTTTTTCCAGTGTTTCCATAATGCCTTTCACTGTCTGTGTTGGAGTTGTTGAATCTGTCTCTCAGTGTTAGAAGTGATTATAAATACTCTGACATGTTGCCTGCTTAATTAAGGTGTATAATTCTTGTTGTTCAGTGCTGTCACATAAAGAGAGATGATAATAGACTGAGTGTGTGCGTGTGCATGTGTGTGTGCATGTGTGTGTGTGTGTGTGTGTGTGTGTGTGTGTGTGTGTGTGTGTGTGTGTGTGTGTGTGTGTGTGTGTGTGTGTGTGTGTGTGTGTGTGTGTGTGTGGGGTGTGTGCGTGTGCGGGTGTGTGTGTGTAATGATAATTAGATGAAGGTTGGTGCTGTGGAATAATTGAACGTCTGAACTACAAACACAGTGACAACAGCGGCGGCTGCAGGCTTCGTTCTGTTTGTTGTAAGCAGAAAAGGAACAAACAGCAGCAATGTTTTGTCCATCTGACAGTAAACATGCAAAATAAACAAGAGACGAGGCTGAAACAGAGAGAAACAACACAGCACGCCGCTTCCCCTGTCTCCCTCTGCCTTTACCTACACAAAACCGACTGCAGAAATAACACGGCTTATATACGGGCTGGAAGAGATTAAATATGTAACTTTGTACAATAAACCATAAGCATGATCAGTGACTGGCATGTCTGTCTCATATGTGTACAATTATATGACAGAATGGTGAAAACAGAAGATCTCCTCAGGATCTCTTCAGGATCTCTTCCGCTATTGTGCAAGAAAGCACAACTAATTTTTTTTAAAAATGCAATTCTCAATGGCAGTCTTTTAGTTCTTGACTTTATTGCCCTGAAATGTTTCACTGAGGGTAAGAATTGGAAGAGCTGGTGGCCAGGGTGTGAGGGGTCTCTGGTGATGCTGTGGGCTCTCCAGATGCAGCGAGTCCGGTAGATCTTCTGCAGAGATGGAGGAGGGCAGCCAGAGTTTAAGACTCTCTGGAGCCTCTTCCTCTCTGCTGCAGTGCAGCTGGAGAACTACAGCGAGACACCACAGCTCAACACCAGGTTCAACGAGACGCCGCAGCTCAACACCAGGTCCAACGAGACCCCACAGCTCAGCACCGGGTCCAACGAGCAGAGATCAGACAGAATCCTCAGGAAGAACATCTTGCTGAATGTGTGTTAAACCGGATATGATATGGATAAAGTTCTTGACTCCTTTACTGCTCACCAAAATGATGCTTCATTTCACCTGAAATGTGGAGTCTGCATGTTTTTTAATAAGTGAAAACACAAAGGAATTAGTCAAAAGCATGTCTTTCAAATATTCATGGAAAACTGTGGACAGATGCTTTGGTCTCCTGAAACAACTTGCTACAGCTATCTATGAAAGCATGTGTTTTCATATGGTGTTCAGTATCATATGGGCCTCTAAGTTAGTCACCAGCCATTCAGACGGTTTAAATGGAGAAGCATTATCAGGCAGGTTAGTATTGGTCTGTGCAGCACAATAAACATGGAGTAAAGGAAACAAAGGTGAGAGAGTCATCCTCAGCCAGCTTTGTTTTACTGTGACTACTGCTGTCAGTGTCAGTAAAACATGAGGTTCAGGTGAATTTAGCCAAAATCCCAAGACATGACAAGGAAATCCAACTCCAACATGCCCAAAATACATTTTGTGTAATCCAGGTTAAATGGAGAAAACAAACATTTTCCTACAGGATTCTTTCTTCAGCTCATTCTCCGTCCTCTGCTGCCATCTACGGGCTGCAGTTGCTACAACAAGCGCGTAAACCCTTTCATTTTCCTTCCAGCTTATTATAGAGGAATGAAAATTAAAGATAAATATTTCATGGACAACTACTAGACCAAGTCTTGTTCAACTCTGTTTGCAGTTGATACATTATTTTGTAAAAAAACAAAAACATTACCGTTTTTTTCTCTTTCCCACCAATCTATGGTATATTTTTCACAGCAGACAGATTAAAAATAAATGAATTACAAAACTGGTTTGTAACATTGCAACATTGTTGTTTGTGAAAATCTGGGCTCTTGCTCCTTTAGAGTTATTTATTTTTTGACTGTGCGTTTTAAATCATTGTGCAAGAAATACTGAGAAACCTTTAAGAGCAGTTCCAACATTTGCTCCAGATTTAATGAGACTTCTGATCATCACCTGCAGGTAGTTCCTGGTGGCCCAACATGCTGCAGAGAGAACACACATTAGTTTATCCATCAAGTCAAATTGCTGTGACTGAACACATACAGAAAAGACAAACAGACATGGATTTATGTATGTGATTTTACTTTTTTTTTACAATCTGCAGAGTATACAGCTCTGGAAAAAATTAAGAGACCACTTAAAATGATCAGGTTATCTTATTTTACTTTTTATAATATATGCTATATGTTCCTGGTAAAATGTAAACTGAACATTGTTCTTGTATTCTATGAACTACTGACATGTCTTCGAAATTCTAAGCAATAATTTGCAGAAAAGGAAAAATGGTCACAATAAGAAAAAGATGCAGTGCTTTCAGACCTCAAATAATTTAAACAAAAAACCAAAATATACAACTCGATAGATAGATAGATAGATAGATAGATAGATAGATAGATAGATAGATAGATAGATAGATAGATAGATAGATAGATAGATAGATAGATAGATAGATAGATAGATAGATAGATAGATAGATAGATAGATAGATAGATAGATAGATAGATAGATAGATAGATAGATAGATATAATTTTATTTACATTTAAATATTGTGATCTTGTCAAAAGTTGTCTCTCAAGATGCCTGAAACTAAACTGTTTCCTACAGATTTGTTTTTAGTTTCATACGTAAAGGCTAGAATTAATATTTTTTTCAGTTAATGAAAAGCAATGACAAGCCATTTACATATAAGTCTGAAGTCACCAGAACAGGTGATAATTTAATCAGATTTAAATGTATTATTGAACAAGTTTGACCATCCATCCATCCATCCATTTTCTTGACACCCTTGTCCCTTAGTGGGGTCGGGAGGGTTGCTGGTGCCCATCTCCAGCTAACGTTCCGGGCGAGAGGCGGGGTTCACCCTGGACAGGTCGCCGGTCTGTCGCAGACAAGTTTGACCAGCAGAATGTATTCCTGTCAAAACATCTGTCAGCTAAGCAGAGGTAACTGAGGTGTTGCAGAAGACCAAATTAAAACTTATTTAATTCAGTGTTTTTATGGCCTTTTTATGGCAGAGTAGCGTAGTGGTTAGCTGCTGCTGATTTCACTGAACAAATACTCCAGGCTGCAGGTTTCCACTGAACCATCAGCTCTCTAACGTCCAAACAGAAAGCCGTCTTTCCATGAAGGCTTGGTCCAGATTAGTGAATCAGCTGCCCTTGATGCAGCGCATTAAGCTGTATGTAAATGTGGCTGCACATGTCAGTCCGATCTGGTTAAATGCTACTGTGTTTTTGGTGCAGGGTTTTACATGTGTGTCAGTTCAGATGACTATAATTACCAAAGTGAAGCTTGTTGGAACAAAGGTAATGTCAGACCTGAGGCAGAAATTATGACTACTGCTGGTAAAAACACTGTTGTTAAAGTTTAAATTCAGAAATGCAACAAACTGCTGTCAGTCGTCTAAGAAAAGACATGACTTGTCATTTGAAGTTTCTGCTGTTAGCCTCTGGAAGCAAATCTGGAGTTAGACTGAAGTCCTGAGTACTACATTTGCTTTTACTATTTACAGTAACTTGGCTTTGAGACATAGAGGCGTTGACTTTTTAAGCTTTCATGCTCTGTTTCATGCTCAGTATAGAAGTGTTGGGTTGGATTGCACAATTTGTATTTTGGTGTTAGAGTCAACAATGAACTGTCAAATATAAGTATACACCCTTTTAAATGATCTTCAGCAGTTCAGAAGATTCTCTCATATGAGCAAAGGTCACATGGAGACATTAGCTCACTACCAGACAGCTTCACACAAACACACTAACTTTTGTTGTTTTGACATCTTATTTTTGGCATTTGCGTAAACAACAATTAAACTGGAATGTAGCAGAACAGTCTGCATCATACAGCAGTCTGTGGGTCGTCACCCAGGAGGCCTACCAGTTGGATGTTTTGTTCATCTTTTCACTTCAGTGTGATGTTTTCCATGGCTCTGAAAATAAAATTCAACATATGTTGTATTGTTTTCAGTTCATTTTTTTTTAATTAAAGCTGGTTTATTTTAAGATATTTATTAAAGGAAACAGTTAATGGAAGATGTTTGTAAAGTAAAAAATAATAATAAAATATATAAGGTGCATGGCATATTATGTCCAATTTTTTCCACATAATGTGTTGTCAGTATTTAGTACAACTCAGCTGAAAACTAAATGAATCTGTTGAGGAAAAAGGACAAAAAATCAAAATCTTCAATTTGATTGTATGAGTTTGCACACCTTTGAACTAATTCTTTGTTGGATCACCTCATGACTCAGTCACAGTATTCAGTGTTTGATGGAAGATCACACTGGTTTACCTTTGAACAGCTCCAAATAGATCAGCCTGTGAGCCTGTCTGTGGTCCAGTGTTAGGCCCAGTGAGGATGTTGGGGCTCTTCATGTGAACCATGCAAATGCTAAGAGCTCGGTGCAGCTGCGTGGGTCTTCACCTTGGTCTCGGTCACCTTATTTCCTGTCAATTTACTGTTGAGTAAAGTCCAGTATTGCAAAAAAACTGCCAAAAAGGATTTCACTTTGACCAAAGCATCAGATGAAAAGTGAGCCCACAGCATGATAGTGCCACCACCATGTGTTATTGTGGGTGATGTTTGGTGATCACCCACAATGACAGTTTGGCCAAAACTTACATTTTAGAATTTTTTGCTTAAAGTTCCAGTTTGATCAAATCAGACAGGAAAGTTCTGTGGAGGTGATGGACCAGACCAAATGTTTCCTTTAACGGTAAAAACTTCTAGCTTACACCAGTCATTTTAGTCCAGATGTTTGGAGGATACAAGAGATTACTGTCAAATGTTGAACACAACCAGCACATGTTCGAAGTTCTTGCAGTTTCCTCAGTCAGATCACACTGGTTTACCTTTGAACCTCACCGAACATTTCTTTTCAACATTTTTTAACCTTTTGACCAACATTTTGTGCAATAAGATCATACTACAATATGATCTCATATAAATTGGATGAAAATGCAGCAGAGCAAATGTCAAGAGCATCCAATTAGGCAATGGCAACTCTGTGGTTAATCAGATCCTCTGGCAGCGTCATCAAGAAGTGTTATTTCAAAAATGATTTGTTTAGGATTCTGTTCACTCTGATAAAAGAGGATACATGTTTAATATACAAAACAAGTCTTAAACTTTTCAGTTTGTTTGGTTTTATTGTTATATACAACATTTTGTGATTCGGGTCGAGTTTTTCTATCCAGTGAATGAAGTGCAACTTCAGGTGGGAGATGAGTTGTGTTTGCTAAAACGTCACAACATAAACAGCCCTGTCCATCTGTTTGGAACAAACACTTTTCTGCACTGCGGCACTTTTAGAAGCCGCTTTATTTTCTAAGTTTGGTGATTTTTAAATTTCAAAATATCAAATGACATTTCCATCTATAACATCGTAAAAATCTGTAGATTTTTTTTTTTTTACAGATGCTTGGTTTCCACCTGCCACCAAGTGTTTCATCCATCTGATTATGTTCCTTATTCTTTATGGTCCAAGGTGTCGTGTCAGGTGGGAATTGAACTGGCAGTTCTTGGGAGGAGTAGAGGGCAGGTTTCACACTATAATTCCTTTTTAAAAAGAAGCTCTGTCTCCATTTCTTTTACAGCTCTGATTAAAGGTGTCGTCACCATGTCATACCTATGATTATGTCTGAAGTCAATGCGGGGAGAGTGTGTGTGCGTGTGTGTGTGTGTGTGTGTGTGTGTGTGTGTGTGTGTGTGTGTGTGTGTGTGTGTGTGTGTGTGTGTGTGTGTGTGTGTGTGTGTGCGTGCGTGTGCATGTGTGTGAGACAGGTCAGTGAATACCAGAGGGAACCTGTTCAGTAATGTGACTAATATACTGAGCATCACAGGCCAGTGAAGCTTGACAACATTAATAATAGCTTCTTCTGTCAGGAGATGAATGACCTGCCTGCCTGTACCAGCCTGCTGGTTCAACCACAAACCCTGTATGCCCATCAAAACTGAGAAAGACAAGAAAAAGTCTCAGGATGCTTACTGTTGAGTACTGGAGGATTGTGTTTGTGTAGCACAGAATCTGCATATTAGGAGCTGAGGTCAAATACGCCTCTGATAGTATTTTTATAGTCAGATTCCCCTTAACTTTCCTCCTGCTTGTTTATGAACTTTATATTTCTTCAAATAAAAACATTAACAGCTGTTTCACAGCAAACGTTCACCATTACTTACTCATAGTATGGCAATATGAAGATCATATCCTTTCTGTGATGACATGGACATACATGGACCCCAGCTGTCTGTCAGTTCATTATTCACAGAAAATTCACCTATTCACTGAGTTTTTTTTTCATACACCACATTTAAAATATTCAAAGAATATTTTTGAAAAGTAGCGGCAGTCATTTTCCCTTCTGCTGATTGTCTGGATCCTGAAGGGTAGAGATAAGGAAGGCCATGGATGTTAGCTTTTGCAGTTATGCCAAGACTTTTCCACTTTGCTTATGAATATATTTTAACTTAGAAAATAGCTAATTAAAAGTGTTTCTAAAATAGGTCCTCAAGTATTTGTGAATTTTAACTGTTCAGTGAATTTCAGAACAACAGCAATCTGCTGGGCTGCTTTTAGTATTGATATGGTCAAGCTAACAGAAAACAAAATGTGAGATTAAAGCAACATAATTTAACAAATTTGGATTAAACTTTCCTGGCCAAAATCTACGAAACTAAATACCACACATTAGCTGATATTGATGCTTCAATTAAGTTTTTATCATTCAAAAGCAATGTCATTCCAACAATTTTATCTCTCACTGATATCTTGCACATGTTGAAAGGACACTTAAAGTAAGTTGTGTCTTAGTTTCCCATTCAGGAAAAAAACAACAACCATAGGAAACAAACATAAAGTGAAATAAGTACAGAGGGAGTAGTCTGTTTCATTCAGCAGTCAGAGGAAAAAACACAAACAGCTTTTTCCTAAGCAAGTTACAGGTTCACTGCTTGTTACAGGTCCTGTCAGAGTAATTGTCTGATATAAACTTGATGACGATAAAATGACGTGAAATCAATTTTGTGAATTTTGTTTCACATTGTCTTACTTTTATGAGTAAGTTATCAGGATTTTCTCCTGTGGAACCAGCTAGGCCAAAAACTTTCCATGGGTTATCTTATGCTGTAATCACGCTGCGACATGAGGCTACTGGAGGAAAAACTGACTATCTAGTGCACTCGCCTATTTTCTTCTTCTACTACTCATCATTTTGCATTGCTTGCTGTCATTTGAATGGTTAACTTTTTGTTTTCTCTTAGTGTTTTTCCCTCCTGGCCTAGCATTCTGTTTGGCTATGATTCCTCTAGGAGAGATTCTGCTGACATAATGCTGCCAACATCTAAACATTCTTCCTCTCCTGTTAATAACTTTCTATGTTTCACTAACACAAAATTCTCCTAGATCAATTCTTCTGTTTCTCTTTGTGCATCTGTATCTTTGGGTATATGTTTTCCAATGTTAGTTAATGTCTTGACATTTTGACTGCAAGTTAAAATCTTCAGTTGGATTCTGCTAAAAGGAGATAAACATTGTTGTGAAGATGAAAGTGTGTCAGAGTCAGAAGAGTAGGTGCTTCTTAAAGAGACAGAGGGCCGTTTTTTAAAAAGTTACAAAGCTATTTTTTCAATGTCATGCTTGTTATGGACATTATTTTTATAATAACTGAAGGTAAGGTGGTTTGGTTATGGAGTTTTAAATATTTTAGAGGGGTCAGAGGATTTCAGTTTGACCTTTATTTCTTAACATTTGCTAAGTAGCTTGAGTTTTATGTACTTCTCATGTTTAAATTTATTGATGCGTCATACTGAGCAAAATTCTTCATCTTTGAATAGATCCTAAAAATAAGTCAAACACCTTGTACCTACAATATTCAGATTCCTGATGTCCTTTGATTTTCAGTTTTTAAGCAAACACAGTATAAAGACAAAAAAAAATGCTATTTTAAATTTTTTAAGATAAACTTTTACTTTGAAGGTTTTGAACTTAAACCAAACTCACTTTTGATTAAATCAAAATACTGTCATTACATGATAAAATGGTTTCTAAAATTATTATCAAAGCTTTTATTTTTATAAAACAGGAAGAACATTTACGAAGTGACTTTAAACTGGTTGAGATCAACAGTTGTTACAGCCTACTATAAGATGTAAATGTGTTCGTGTTGTACGAAGTGAGATAGTGACAAAATGTCAGTATTGAATGTCATGACTGTTGACTTTAAAGGCTTATTTACGTGTGAGGAAAAGGAACTCCTTTAAGGTAAATGTTTCACCGGTGGCGCAGTAAGAAGCTCTTGAAACATCTGCATGGCAGTGAGTTTTCATCTAATTGAGATAGAAAGCAGAATATAATACAACTAACCATGAATGATAAGTGAAATATGTTGCTTTCCTATATAGAATTTTAAATGAGGACAAATCCTGAGGGATATTTAAATTGAACAGTTGGTGCAGACATTTTCAGAAAAGCTCAACTGTCTCAAAAAGTCTTACTCAGTAAAAATACACAGAAGAAATGCTCCACAAATATAAAACATGGATGGTGAAATGGATGGGGTAGCTGCATCAATAGATAGAGAGGCAGATGAATAGATGGATGGGTGCAGCTTGACTGCTGTGCCCTGCTCTGAACCTTCTTTTGTACCAAATTAGGGAGAGTATGAAAAGACAGAAAAAGAGAAAATGGCTGCTCTCTCCTTCTGCTTCTTGTTGTGCGATTTAATTTCCCCCAGCACCGGTGCTTCAGCTGAAATCTAATTTGAGTGAAAAATGGCAATCCAGCTGTTCCGTTGACAGAGCCCAACCAAAACATGGTTTTCTTTCAGCGCAAAAACATGCGGCGGCCATCTTCATCTGCACATCAATGACTGCTGAGCGGAGGCTGAGCTCAGCGCAGGGTGGTAATTATAATGTTCCTGCATGCATGTATGTGTGCCGTGTGTGTGTGTGTGTGTGTGTGTGTGTGTGTGTGTGTGTGTGTGTGTGTGTGTGTGTGTGTGTGTGTTGTATGTGTGCGTGTTTTGTACTTTTACTGTGCGTTTCAGTGGAGGTAATTTGCAGCACTGCTCCTCCTCTGCTCTCTCTATAAAACTGAACGAATACAGAGAAAGAATGCATTGAGGCAGTTATCGAGATGAGAAGGAATGGAAATTATTTGGTTCATGCTCTCTCTCTTTCTTTCTTTTTACCTCTCTCTCCGCTCATTTGCTTTGTGTCACCAGGCAGGATGAGTTGAACCAGGAATTAAATAGCCCCCCTCTACCTCAACCTCCTCCCCATCTACCTCCTTTCCTAATCTATTATGCAAACAGAAGTGGTTAATTGTCCATATATTTGCATGCACTGGGTAAATGAATTATACACTGGCTGTGTTGCTTAGCAACTATCCAGGGTGAGAGAGCGAGAGGCGGAGACAGAGGGTTGGGGGACTGTTGAAAGAAGGGCTGGCAGTGACATTAGAGTATCTTACACCACAAAATGTAAAGAAGTCACAGAAGAGCAAAGTCAAAAGTTCTGTGAAATTGTCCATTAAATCATGACTTTCCACTGAGCCGCTGGGCTCAGACACTGCAAGAAAATAACAATTATGCCCAATGTATTTAATACTAAAAATGTTTTTTTTTTACCTGTTTCATAGTCACTTTTTTTATGTTATATTTCTATAGAAATTTCGTTGCTTAGCTGATCTTGCAATACTCTGAATTCTTCCCACCTTCTATCCAGCCATAACGTTATCACCACATGTATCATGCATCATAATAGCTGCACTAGATATATTACTAACAAGTCAGTGAAACGTCTATTCATGTGATAATCTTCTGTACTGACAGCATAATTATTCAGTTGTTGGGAGGATTTCCTCAAGGCATGTTCCATGGCCCTGTATCTTCTCCACATTGCTAGCTGTGTAGCCTTCAGATGCTTTCTGCTGCTGCTGCCACTTCTGCCACTCTTCCCCCTCTCAACCCATCATGCTTTGTCTCCATAGTCGCTGCTGTTGCTGGTCTGCAAGCAGATGAATATTCTTCAGCAGTGGCGCAACTACACATTATTCAGGTGGATGCAAAAACATAAATCAAAAACATTGTTCTAAACTGACTGGGGCAGACAGTATGATCTCTGAAAAACTTCCAAACAAAAAAAAATAGAAACCATATTAAAGTCCTGAAAGTATGAATGTACATTCATACATAATACCATGGCCTTGTATCTGCTGCCCCTGTTAGACAGCAGATATAAGGCTGTTCGTTCACAGGATGTCACCTCTTCATACCTCTGTTGCTTCATGTCTTCCCATGTATTTGCAGATGAGCAGCTCACACTGCGTCTCTGCAGGTCTGCAAGGTTTATGAGCCTCATCACCATTAATGCCATCAGTCTTCTTCAGCCTCTAATTGGCTCTGCACCCTAATTAGCTCTCACTGTTAGCACCTGCGGCTCCCCCTATCGATGAACAGTGCTGAGTTTAAGTCCTGACAATTAATAATTATTAAGAAGGAATGATACTGGGAATGTGGGACTGAAGTTTGAGGTATAACATTTTTGTCACTGTCGGAAGCAATTCAGGTGTCAAACAGTGTTGAAATATGAGTCATTTAGCAGTGTGAAATATGAATTAAGAAGAAAGGGTTACTGTTCACACTGTTTAATAATTTAACGGGTGACAAAACCACACTTACTGATAGACTTGCAAGAGAAACTCCAGCTGGGTGAGCAACGGTGCACATGTTGGAGCTGTAAGTGCAACATATTCTGGGACTGCTTTAAACACACCCTTTGCATTTGTAAAGAACTAATATGGCAATTCTTACAAAACAAAATCTTAACAGTGGATGTGTTTAAATTCACAGCTCTGCTGGATTGCTGTTCTGGAGTTATTAAAACCTGAAAGGGAAACATGAGAAAACTTTTCTGTGCTTCTGAGCATAATTTATATAAATGTTTGCAGTAGAACCCGATGCAAAACTAACATAATTATTTGGTTTAAGCCTTTAGGTTAAAGCAGGGGTATCAAACTCCAGTCCAGGAGGGCCACTGTCCTGCAACTTTTAGATGTGCCTCTGCTGTACCACCTGAATAGAATAATTAGGTCATTAGCAAGGCTCTGGAGAACTGATCTACACAAGGAGGAGGTAATTAAACCATTTCATTCCAGTGTTCTGTATCTGTGGTGCATCTAAAAACTGCAGGACACAGCAGCCCTTGAGGACTTGAGTTTGACACCTTGAGTTTGAGTTGTTTAAACTAACCACAATCCCACTTCTCTCAGAACAGAAGAAAACCTTTCTCCCCACCTGTTTCCAGTTTGTTGTCTTGTTCGTTAGAAATCCTTTCCAGTTAATTACAGTATATCATGAGACATTTCACTTTACTTACTGTGTAAAAAAAATGGCTAATACACTAAGATTTAACCTGAGTTGAATATTTGTGCTCATAAGTTTAGACATCATCACACATGTACAAACATCAGTGTTAGCTTTTAAAAAATAACTTTCACCTATGTTTCAAATAGGATCATTTCTCTGTGCCTTTGTGATCCACCTCTGTGTTTGACAGTAGGGATGGTGATCTTTCATCATGCTTAGTTGTCCTCTCGAACTCCAATGTTAAGATCTGGATTAGGTAACATAATTATCTTCTAATTCTATCAGAATTGCTCCAGAGTTTTTTTAATTCTTATTAAATACATTTTTATATTTGTTGTGGGTTTGTGAATGTTCCAGTTTGCTTGCTCACACCAGGAAACTCTAAAACTGTTTTATTAGTTGTTTTTACTTTATTTTTGCAGCTTTTGTGTTCACACCATGTGAGCAGCCACAGTCCTGTTATTTACTCCAGGAAGCGGCTGCTGTCCATCAGTAGCTCTGCTGTCTGCCTCCCACTAACCAGCCAGCCCAATGGTCCATGCTAGCTGGGAGATGCAGAACTCATGCTAACCTTAGGTTTCACAAAGAATCTGAACTGATCTGGAACACAGAAAGGATCAAACAAATGAATATTACAAATTACACTGGAATGAGAATATGTGGTGAAGAAATATTTACAAATCTCAGTTGACTGATGACCTCACGCAAAAGAAATAGTTTGCTACAAAATGGATTAAATGTTGCTGAAGAACCTTTTGAGGTCGTCATGAGATAATGATGTGCAGCTGCTATACAAACTGTAATCCAGACAGCTGACTGACTGATCACATCATCGGTCAAACTTCAGATCCATTCAGTTTGTCTACAGACGGCACCACAGGTTACCAGTCAAATACAATTGAAGAATAGCTTTGTTTAATTTTTTACATTATTCATCATGTAATATGATATTTAAAATCCTAGTCTTTAAACAAAAACTGTATTGGAATCAAAAGAGCTGAGACCTCAAAGGATCACATCCAAATAAGAGCGATAGGGAGGAGAAACCCCCCACCTGGACGCCTCAGGGTCATGTGATGCCATGTTAATCTGTCTGTCTGCAGAATTCTTCCTCTCAGCTGAACGCACTGTTACTTCTGAACTTTGACACAGCTCCATCGGTGGGTCGTGTCTGAAAAGCTTGTACACTTAAATTTTGACTAAACCTACATTCTCATTGGGTGAAGATTCAGTAAATAAGTTATAGCAGTTTTTTTAAGCTGTATCATAGAAGTGCCATTTACATCACTGCCTCCTTTTCTTCTATGAGATGTCTTCACATATCATGTGAACATGACAGTGAGTACACATGTGTAAGTAATGCGTTGCTGCACCAACATACAGTTTACAGACAGAGACAGAGCCTGAGGGACTGTAGACTGTTTGTTTTGGAGAGACAGTGCTGTTGGTATGAATGAACACACAAACACACACTTCCTTTTCCACCTCATCTTCATGTTCTCTCCTTTTGCTTTAACTCACTTCTCCTCCTAGTCCTCCTCCTCACCCCACTGCCCCCCTACTCCTCAAGCTCCACCCCCCTCCATTCCATCCCGCAGCGTTGCGTGCTAGCTGCTCTCCTCTCTGTCCGGCTTGCTGCTCTGATACTAACATGCTGTGACATGTTACACCGAAACTACTTTATGGAATCAATATTAAATTCACGGCCTATGACACTGAGGTCTTAACACACTCCCTTACTACTCCACTGGGTGTGTGTGTTTGCGTGGTCTTTGTGACCTCATTAGGACCTTTTCTTGTAAAACCAGTCGCCTTGTGGGGACAGTAGTCTTTATGGGACCAGTTTACCACAATAACAAGGCAGAAAATACATTTTGTCAGTTAAGTGATGTTTCTGTGTGGAACAGGAAAACGGGTTGAGATTGATTGTGTACAATAATCCGAAGCAAAATTCTCCAAATATCAAATTTTTTGCTCCTCGTTCAATTGCTGACACACTGACTGATTTGTCAAATATAACTTTAAAAACAGATGTTTATTATTAAACATTTTAGCAAGATCTTTGTGTTTCAGTAATAATCAGTATTTCCATTATATATCTTTTTTTTTTTTAAAGAAGAGCTCCTCTAGCACAGCTACTGATTACATGTGATCTGTGAAAATTTCTGCAAATTAATTTATAAAGAATCTTTAGAAAAATTTTCCAGATTTAATGTTTTGGGCTTTGAAAAGAAGACCTTTTCTGTCTGAATTTAATGTAGTTCATCACTTCATATTGTCTGTAGCTATTGCAACAGGAAAATGTGAGCATATCTCTGTGTGCAAATTTGTGGATATGTGTGTTCATTCAAGTGTGTAAGGGAACAAGAAGCCTCGTGAATGTGTGTGTGTGTGTGTGTGTGTGTGTGTGTGTGTGTGTGTGTGTGTGTGTGTGTGTGTGTGTGTGTGTGTGTGTGTGTGTGTGTGTGTGTGTCCTGAGGATGAATTAGAGCAAAGGCAGTCATGTTTCATAGCAAGGTCTCGACATCAATGAAAACACTGCAAAATGGCATGCAAACTTAGAAAAAATAATAGAAAGAAGAGAGGGAGGGAAAGAAATAAAGAAAGAGGAAAGTAGAGGGTGAGCTAAAAAGAGTGAAAAGGGAGGAAGCAAAAAAAGAAAAAAGCTATGAAATAAAACAGTGAACAGGAAAAGACAAGAAAATAATCAATGTGTGAAAGAGACATACATTTTGAATGTTTTGTATTTGCTCACAAAATGCCGATACAGACTGTACTATTGTGAGTAAAAGGGTGAAAAACTTTCATTTAAACATAATAAAGGTTTGTGGTGTTTACACATAAAAAGACACACACACATAGGTGATTCACCCCTTCTCCATTTTGTACCTTTGAATTGCATTAGACTTGAATGAAAAGTTTAAGATGAGGATTAGAGACATCTTCCCCCTGGGGCCGGACAATGGTGGTGGAAGAGAGGATGGAAGCCTGAAGAAGACACCAGGGGAAAATGGGTGAAGAAGAGGCAGAGGGGCAGAGGTGGGTTGAAGCTCGGCTGGTGAACAGATGGAGCCACAAGGTCTTATAAAGGGAAGTTTGTATGCATTATACACGTATGTACATGTATAACATTGTGATTGGATGATGTAGGTGAGGTTGAAGAGTCTTTTAGTTTGAATTGATGATTAGGCTTGATTTCACACCTGGGTGTGACGTAAATCCATCGGTTGAGGAAGCTGCTAGGAGGGAGGGGTTCTCTCTGACGTCTTAAGTATAAAGACCGAGATAAGGGCCAGCTTTCCATTGATCCCCAGTCATGTAAGGAGGTTCAGCATTGCATTACAGGAATCTAATTGGATTAAATGTGTTGGCTTAGTAAATTTGGTGTGGTGATCTTAATAAATATCTACAAAACCAATACATAAACCTGGAAGAAACTCTGTACCCTTCTCCTATTGACTGCTTCCAAGGAAAGGATCGATCAGCTGTTTGTGTAACTGACGATCTTACAAACAGAAGAAAAACCTGAACCCAAATCTTCTAAGAAGAAAGCTTGTGCCTTACTCCTGCCAGTATACGGTTTAGCTGCTCCCAGGATCAAGCTGTCCTGCAGCCAGATAGAGTGCTGTCCGTGTTCATTCAGTTCCTGAATAGACTTCATTTGTGCTTTGTTCTGAGGAACCACATGCTTCAATCTCTAACACGCAGGGGTATTTGTATCTGTGCAGACACATTAGCTTACAACATGACAAGCTGGAGATTGTTGATTCTTTTGTTCTTTGTTGTTGCTCAAAATGTTTAAGTTTGCTAAACCGGTCCACCAAGTTCAGAGGCAGCATGCTGCAATAGAATTATTTTAGTTATTGATAGTTACAAGATTTTTTTTTAACCCTTCAATTTGTTGTAATATGTACAAAAAAGTACAGATTTTTAAATGTCAACATTTAGGTTTAGGGTTAGGGTTAGTTTACAGTAATTTAGTTAGTTTTACAGTAATTTCCCAGTTGGGGTGAATAAAGTACTTCTATTCTAGTTCCAATAGTCATACTGATTAACAATGACATCGTTTTACAGAGAACATCTGTCCTTTCTGTTGGTTTTTCGGCCGTCTTCCCTGTTTCAGACATTATAGGCTTGTTAAAAGTGCTCCTACTCCTAACAGTTTGTCACTTATGGAATTAACTTTGGGCCTTGTGTCTAGACCCACATATGTTACACACATATGTTAGACCCAATTCTAAGAAGTCTTAGAATTTGAGAAATCCAAAAAATGTTCCTTAATCAGTAGGAACTAATCTGTGACTTGTTTTTCGCTGAGATTGTGGGCCCAGTCTACAGTCACTGAAAACTTAAAGGTGGGCTTTCTTTGGAACGAGACAATATGTCTTCCACTACACTGGGACTCTTCTGGGTTCCAGTTAGGCTGACAGCATCTGGACCTGCAGTCTGGTGGGCAGGGGAAGCAAAGGAAACACTGACATATCCTGATTTGACTGAAGACGATGAAGATGCAGAAGCAGATGCAGAATGATCCATGACTGAGGAAGAGGATGAACCATTTGATATGTGGCAGGACAGCTGTGATTGAATGAATGTTTGGGTGTTTGTTTGACTGGAGTCAGGAGAGGAGAATGCTGAACTTGTTTTTGAACTAAACTTATTGAAATATTGAGATCAGTTCATTGGTTCTGGTCAGTCTTTGATCTAGCTGATCCTTTTTCTGTTTGAAGTCTGTTGTCTTTATGTCTGAACTCACTTTGTCATGACTTTGTCATGTGCGGATTTGCTCTCCAGATTCATCCTTGCTAAATCTAATCTTGATTTAGGTTGCTCTTGTATTCTCCTCACTAATTTCCTGTCAGTCTCCTCTTATTATTGGGGAAACATGGAAGTTTAAATAGTTTGCCACACAATCATGGGACTGAAATAATTTTCATGTGGCAGTGAGCATCCTAGCCTATTGCCTCTGCAACAACCCTGCTGAGCTTGTTAACCTTCTCACTGTTTGTTTTACTGCACAATTACTCTGAACAAAATTGGTTTATACTCCAATCAGAAATTAACAAGATTTGGTAAGAGGAGGTATTGCTTGTAAATGCATGCATCCCTGACATCTACATTAAACAAATCTGATGTTTCATGTTCTCTGATAGAGCACAGTGTTCATGGAAACCTTTGAGCAATGCCTGCCAAACTGGCAGAAGTGAAAGTGACTCAGGCAGAACATTTTGGAAACATACAAGACAATGTGTTCGAGTGCAGCAGATCCGAACTGAACAGCACTGATACTCAAAAAATTCTGAGTCCTGATTCGTGCAAGTGGAAATAAAAACAACTATAATGAAGATAAAGTTGCCAATATGCTGCTCCGGTTGGACAAGAACTTCAAACATGTAAACTATGCTCCACCGTTAGCCTCCATGTTTACTTCCGCAAACATTGAGCACTTCTTCTTTTTACGGCTGTTGGCAGAACACTGAGAACGCTGAAGCTATTGTGCCCTCTACTGTGCATGCGGGACACTTTCAGGTCATGTGTCCGTTCAGACAGCAGAACACATACAGGTTTCATATGTGTGGCTGTATGAACTATGGAGGGGTATGCAGCGTATTCAACACATAGGGGCGCAGCACCAGAGGGGGCGCCAAAACACCGCCTGGAGGGGGCGACGCTCCGATGATGTTTTTCCATACACTTCAGCGCGCCTTTCGCTCCTTCACCTCGGGTACATAATGAGGTAAATGTAGCGAGTTTTAACCTTCACGTCGCCTGGGGGGTTCATGCATTGGGGAAATAATTAAATGTTGATGACATTTGAGGATATTTCTTACATATTTTTTGTGGAATCTTTTATGCGGCCCAGCTTCACCCAGACTCTGCCCCTGGGTAAATTGAGTTTGAGATCCCTGGTTTACACTCTTCTGTGAGCACACCTATTCAGTTCAATTCAGTTTATTCATAGAACGCCAATTCAAAACAACTGTCAAGTTAAGGAACTTTACAAAAAATCAATTCAGTCACACATACATTTCAATTGGATGTGTGTCATTAATGTTTTGTTTAAAGCTGTAAACTGGTAGCTAATAACAAGCAAGATGAACACTGAATCACCTCTGTGAATCACACACCCACACTTTGGTCATGTTTCTGGTCACCATTCTACAGTAGAAATCAAACTAGATATAGTTATTTTTCCACTACTTGTTCAAAGAAAAGAAAGTCAGTTACTGTGTGGAGTTAATAAAACAACATTTATCAGAGTCAAAGTTTTGTGCCATTATTTTAATATTTTTCCGTAAAGATTAGGAAAACAAAAATAACTCTAATAATAAATAAATAATAAATAACAGTGAAAATTCAGTGTTTTCTTATTCGAGTTACAAGTAGATATTTCTGTTGAAAGCCCGGAGATCGAAGTGGGGAACACGCCCAAAGGTGGTGGAGAATGACCGAGCTGTGGGACTTCCACATCCAGACAGACGAGATGGTAATGGCGAACCAACTGGACATTGTGGTGGTGGATAAAGAACAGAGGAAAGCCGTTGTGGTGGTTGTAACAATACCAAGTGACTACAACATCAGGAAAAAGGAGCATGAGAAATACCAGGGCCTCAGGGAGGAACTGGAAAAGACCTGGAAGGTGAAGACCACAGTGGTGCCTGTGGTCATCGGGGCCCTCGGGCCAGAAACCCCCAAACTGGAGCATTGGCTAAAACAGATCCCAGGAACATCAGACATCTCAGTCCAGAAATGTGCAGTACTAGGCACAGCCAAGATACTGCGCAGAACCCTCAAGCTCCCAGGCCTCTGGTAGAGGACCCAAGCTCAGAGGATGAAAGAGACCACCCGCGGAGCGTGAGAAGGGAAAATATTATATATAAATAATTCCCTTCTCATCCTCCACGGGTGGTTTGTTTCATCTCCTTGGTATATGCCACATTTGATGGACACTTGTGCAAGTGGTTTGCAGTTGGCTTCAAGGGTGGTTTTCCACAGCCCCATCAAGTTTGCAATGAAGGCTCTTAGAGTCCTATTGATGTTGTACATCTCTAAGCATTCAATGATCCAAGTGTGTAGCATTGAGCCATAGGCTTTCTTGTAATCAATCCAAGCGGTGCACAGGTTGGTGTGTCGGGCTTTGCAGTCTCGGGTGACTGTATGGTCTACAAGGAGTTGGTGTTTGGCTCCTCTGCTATTTATGCCGATGCCCTTCTGTGCCGTGCTCATGTATTTGAGCTATACAATGAGCTATACAGTGAGCTATAGCTAACTGTAGCTCACAGTGAGCCACAGACTGTATGGACCAGTCTTCCACCTGGAGACCTGGGTTCGAATCCAGGCTGGGGCTGGGGCAAAATGTCACAATAGTGAAATTGAGCTATCCAGTGTGGGTCCTTAGGCAAACCCTTGGAGCTATATAGCCTACCTCATACCATGAGAGACATTGGGTGCATTCACACTGCAGCCTGAAGTGACCCAATTTCGATTTGTTTTTGACTTAATGCGACCTGTATCCGATCTTTTCATATCAGTGTGAACAGCACAGGTCAGATTCTTTTTCGAACGTGACCCATATCCGATACGTATCCGATTCAAATGCGACCATAACGTCCAGGTCTCATTCATCCGAACTGAACGTCACTGATTCTCAAAAAATCTCAGTATTCTGTGTCCTGATACGCGCAAGCGGTAAGAAAAACAACAACCATGACAGACTATATGAGGATTAAGTTGTTAATAAGCTGCTCCGTCCGGACAACAACTTCAAATGTGTAAGCTAAGATCCACCGTTGGCCTCCATGTTTACTTCAGCAAACACTGAGCTCTTCTTCCTTTTATGGTGGTTGGCAGAACCCTGAGAACGCTGACGCAATTGCGCCCTCTACTGCGCATGCGGGACACTTTCAGGTTGTTTGCCCGTTCACACTGCAGAACACATACAGGTCGCATTTACTGGCAGTGTAAACGGCCCTGGCAAAAAAATCGGCATTGCCAAATAATCGGAATTGAGTCACTTCAGGCTGCAGTGTGAACACACCCATTGATAAGCACGACATGCCGGCTCAGACGCCAAATAAGGTCTGCATCAGGTGCTGGGGAGCCAGAGCACCCTGATGAAAAATTGGTTACGGGAACAAGACAGAAATGGGCGAGAGGTGAAAACATGGTTCTGTTGGAATGCTACTACTCACCGACCCTAGGCAGAGAGGCTACATGCAAAGAATATGGGTGGAATGGTTAGTTCGACATCCCCAGTCAACACTAACTGATAAACAACTAGTAGCTCAGTGTTCCAACATCTGCAAACGGCAACTGCTGTCACAACTTGAGAGAGATTGATGAGGTACAACACAAATGCTACGGCAAGGGGGAGGAGCCAGAACGCCAGGTCAGAGGAGCGTTAACTACAACTACCCACCCAGAGACTGGGTATGTAGTCCCAGTAATGAACGATCCATCAAAGCTAAACGAGGCAGCAACTGACCTGAGAGAGAGAATCGTGGCCGTAATGAACACCAGACAACCCCGATGCCAATTACAACGGCTGAGTGAAGCACCACCAGAAAGTCTAATGGAAGATGTGAATGCAGCATTGAGAACAATCCCTACCAACACCATAACAGAAACCAAAAATATATATATATATATATATATATATTTACAAAGTTTGAAATATAAACAGAAATATGGGAATTTTTGACCAACACACACGCGTAAATAAACACACACACACTAGAGACAGCAGCCATTAAACTTTGACATTGTGGCGGCAAGAGAGACTAAATGTTTTTTCTCTCCCACTGAGACATTATTTAATTAAAACCAATGACAAACACACATACATAGACACACACCAGGATGAACACAGAAACACACATATCCCCCCCAAACACACGCACACACAAAAAATCATTAATGACACAAGAGGTCTGGGCTGAACTGAAAGCGACAGACAGCTCGTTAAGATTGTCATCACGCTGAGGCCTGAACCTTGTTAGTGCAACGCACATCCAAATACAGAACATACAACAGCCACACACTGTTAAAAAACACTCACACACTTGCAAACACACAAACACACAATGTTATTTTAAGACATGCTGGGTTTTGGTCCTGGTCATTGTTACACAGACTGAATAGAAGACCCTGAGAGGTCTGAGAGACTGTGTGTACACATATGTGTGTGTGGTGTGTGGGGGGGGGGGGGGGGGGAGGAGGGGGAGTTGGTGGAGGTACATTTGAAAACGCTATTTGCTTTGGTTACAGAAAACAAACATATTTAATTTTAATGTATAAGAAGAAAAAACTAATTTAATTAATTAATGATTCCATTTCAGCTTAGATTAATTTTATTGTTTTGTACCAAAAGTACAGATAAACACACAAAAGAAGTGATACATTTTAAATGTAAAATCAGAAAGGGAATATATTTAACTAAAATGTAAATTTCATTTATTTATTATTTATTTGGATTTATATGTTCCATATCCATATTTATGCTGTACATTTTGATGTCATGAATGAAACAAATTTCTGTTGAATGCTGCATTATTATTTTTCTGTTATGTATTTTAACTGCAATAATTGCTCTTTTTTGTACTCTTGTGAAGGCTCATCACAATACAAAATTCAGAAAAAAATTATTTTACAACACATATTATTTTAGTACTAAAAGACTTTTTTCATGTATTTTTTTTAATTAAAATTATATACTTCTTAATTAGATGAATCAATCATGTAAAGGTTTAGAACATTTGAGAAAATGTTAAGCATTATTTTAACAAAAAACATTAAACAAAAACCATTAAACAAAAAATAAACTGGTTAAAGGTTTATCTTTGATTTTATGCTATAAATGATTAAAATAATAAGAAGCAAAGTTAAACTGAATTCATTTTCTAGACTCATATGACATTTTTCCTTGTCAGTCTGTTCAGACAAATATTCACACACACACACACACTCACGTACACACGCATACAGAGAGAAAAAAGAACCACTCTCTCTAATTGGATTGAGACATCAGGAGGTGTCAATCAAGCGTCTTTATAAACGACAATCTCCTCAAAAAGCCATTATGTACACCAATGGCCCCTAGGGGCCACAGCATACACTGGTACTCACAGAAGACCGCGCACACACATTGACACAGTGAGAAAGGAGAGGAAGGTAATAATTAGTTGTTCATGATTTGATGGATCTCTTGACACCTTAAGGCCTCAAGAAAATGTTCTCACAGCTCTCGACCCTGTGCATGTGCATGTGCATGTGTGTGTGTGTGTGTGCGTGTGTGCATGTTTGAAAAAAAAAAACTCTGACCTGTCCCATATCACAACTCAAAAGCCTTGAGGCAAAGGAAAGAACAAAAGCTGGTTTCCTGCTCTGCTGGGAAATCCAAGTGAAATCCCAGACTCACCGTTGATCAGTGCTTATTCGGTTTGTTAAATGGATTTTTATTTTAATTCTAGATGTTTTTAGTGCAGTAGTAGTTACACATTTAGATGCGTTTTCTTCTTCATCATATTTTTTTTATTTTTTGTCTCACAGAAAGGCCGATTGGAAACGAAATGATGGGTTTGATGGAATACATTTTCTTAATTGATTTTGACACATATTGCTCCTGAATTGGATCAGACTGCATAAGTCTGCATAATGTTAATAATGTTTTTATCTTTTTTAAAATCTGTTTCAAAATCTCTGTCTCTGTTTTTATTTTTATTTTAAATTGTGTAAAGCACTTTGAAATGCCTTGCTGCTGATATGTGCTATACAAATAAAATTTGATTGATTGATTGATAAGAATAACCAAATTTTGTCATGTTTAATTTGCCTCCAAAAACTGTGACTTGGAACTTGCAGCAGATAAATCCGAGCAGAAGGGCTTAAAATATTGTACATCAGTGTAACACTTATAGAGACTCCACGAATGCAGGAAAAATGAATGTCTCAACATCACCGCAGGCGTTCATCCTGCTCAGGCATGTAGACACACAGCAGTCTGACACGGAAAGCTGCAGCTCTGTTTCTTTTAATCAGGAAGATTGCTTAGCTTGGTGAAATCCAACATGCCACCTCAGATCATAATGTCACAGCTGCTGGAACAACATGTGACATAAACTAGCAGCTGTAGACATGTTTCATAAAACACTGTCAGACAGAGTTTAGTCACTAGAACCACTAGTGAGGGAAGGAAGACACAGACAGTGCCATGTTTGACAGTGTCCAGCTGCCTCTGCTGCTCCATCTAAAACTGGTGAAACTTTCACTCTTTAGAACTAGGGGAAGCTACATGATAAGGACACTGACTCAATGGAAGGTCGTTGGTATTGGTGAGAAAACTACTAGTTTGCAGCCATGGTAATAGTCACAAGTCACTGACAAATGGAAAAACACTGACATGGTCTGCAGATCCAGATGGACATAAAAATACATTCTTCTTATGTTTGTGTTGGTTCAAAAAGCACTTTCCTGTCTTTTTTTACATATCTAGAAGAACATTGTTCTTTTAGGAGATTAATTGTCTTCCATCTTTTTCTGAACACATCTCAAGAAATGCAAAATTAAAAATCCATTTCAGTAGATTATTTCTTTAAAACATGTTTATACATATATATCTACATATATATATATAGATAGATAGATAGATAGATAGATAGATAGATAGATAGATAGATAGATAGATAGATAGATAGATAGATAGATAGATAGATAGATAGATAGATAGATAGATAGATAGATAGATAGATAGATAGATAGATAGATAGATAGATAGATAGATAGATAGATAGATAGATAGATAGATAGATAGATAGATATTCATTTCGATTTCCTATCTAATTTTGATCTGGAAATCTACATGGAATATCCTGATCTCCTGTTTTACGACACCGAGCCGCCGCTGTTTTTTTGACGTGTCTTCCAGAAAAGTATGACGATGCTTTCAAGTTTTTATTGGCAGTAACTTTAAAGATTCAAGATTTTTCTGCTAGTAATTTACAGCGGGTTGTACGTTGGCTTAGCACAATGCTCCCCCCACTGGTCTTATTTATATAAGCGACATATATAAGTGCCTAGGAGTTTGATTATTGTGGGATTGAAGTTAAAGATGCCATCACGCTCCTGCCTCAACAACACCTCTGAGATCAGGACAAAGCAAGCAGCACTGTGAAGATCATGTTTATGTCTTTGGTGCATTTAACACAATTCACCTTAGTTTTCTATGTCTAGACACTTGTGTCTTTTAATACAAAGACACAAGTGGAGAACTCACAAACCGCCTGGCCAGACTTACTCATGAATCTGAAGCTGTTAGACAATAATGTTGGATCCTTTCATCTGTCAAATTGTGAGAAACTTGTGGATGGATTCCTAAAACTTTTGACACTTTTGTCATACATACATACAAAACAAAAAGGAAAAACCCAGATGAATTAAAAAATATGACCCAACAAGAACAAAAAGATCCATACAGCATGAGGAGACACTGAATTCAAATTGTCTGCATTCTTAGAGAGTCCAGATTACACAACCAATTGCATTTAAGAGCGTAAAGTGAATTTTTCATATGTCTCCTTTGAAAAAATGTTACATTTCGCATTTATCTCCAAATAGAATTAAAAGAAAATCAATTTAAAGGTCTTCAGTCGCAGCTTCTATTAAGTCACAAACAATGCCTTCATATTGTCACACCTGGGCATGAGAAACCCTGTCCACCTTGAAAGTAAAAGCAATTCCAACAGAGCCAATTAAATGATTGTTAGAATAGTGAACGGCTGAGTGTGAACTCGTTTTTTGATTGAGTGTGAGGCTGGATGCTGTATGACTGAATAATAACATTTTAAAGGGTTTATTGATGAAACGATGGTCCCTCAACCTGACAGTGGTTCTTTTAACTTTATTAAGACAGAATTACATCAGTGGTTTGCATAAACACACACTTCATACCAAAGTTCACCTCTCGTGTATCTTATCTTGTTTCATGTAGCATTGCATAGTTATTTATTTTCTTCTTACTGTCATAAACTCCAGTGATACTCCAACGGAATGCAAAGAGATACTCAGTCATATGTGTTTGTGTTAAATGTACTCATGTTATTGTGGATGCATGTAGTGCAGTGATTTTTGTCTGTAGGGTGTGTGTGCATGCATGCCTGTGTGTGTGTGTGTGTGTGTGTGTGTGTGTGTGTGTGTGTGTGTGTGTGTGTGTGTGTGTGTTGTGTGTGTGTATGTGTGTGTGTGTGTGTGTGTGCGTGCATGCGTGCGTGCGTGTGTGTATAGATGTGTGTGTGTGTGTTTATGCCACCTGCTGTGTGTATGCCTGTTCAGCTGCTCTCCCGCTGAGTCTGCAGCTAAATAATACTTCATTAAAATGGCAATAAATACTCCTAAAAATCACTCAAAATTCCAATGAGAAAGAAACTTAATTAAAATACCAATAAGCAATTACGTTAATTTCATCAGCCAACAGATAAGCAGGAAAAATACCAGGCAGGAGCCAACTTCTTTCAAAAACACCCAATCAAACACAGTCAAAGGAGTGTGTGTGAGTGTGATTTATGTTTGTGCAACATCCCAATAAATGCCAGTTAGTCTCTTTCTCCCTACGTGTGTGTGTGCGTGCGTTTGTGTGTGTGTGTGTGTGGTGTAATTTAAATGGTAATAACCCGGGCCATGCTCTGGAAGTTTTTCTCTGCAAGATGAGATCCGCCTCACTCTTCCTGCATTCTTCCCATGTTCTTCCCACAGCTGGACTTTTGTATCTCTTCATCGCTTGTTCTGTTGTATTTATTATGAGCATTTTAGCATTTCTGGCATGCTAATCCCATCCAAACAATTGACTGATGCAGAGGAAGTGAAACATACACTTGCAGAATGGAACTACGAAGACTGAATAGACATACAAGGGTAATAAATGAAACCTTGCATATTTTTTCCCATTCAATTCAAAGAAGAACCTCTGATTCAAACAGACCTTTGTGGATTGGTTGGAAGATATGACACAATATGGGATATTTCAAATACTGTGTGAGAAAGGATACCAAAGTGTTTTTGATGAAAGCAGACTTTATGGTGAGGAACAAGAACATCAGACACAGCTGCTGAATACAGATATTGGTTTCTCACTTAGTCAATCACAATTTTATGTTGGCCAAAACACATGAAAGGGAGAGCAAAAAGCTAAATTTAAAGCAGTAAGTCATTCCTTGAATTCATGCAGAACATATATTGCCAGGTGATACTAAAACTTTTCTTCACTCATGTAGCTCTTTGGAACTGCCAGGTCTTTATTGTCTGCCTTTAATCTTGTGCTTTTTATTTTAATCTTATTTTCCAGAGGTTTTACACACCCATACTAAAATTCCAGGTTTTTCCACAGCACAGCATGGCTCAGTGCAAGTTGTCACCAATAACTGGAGAAAATCTGGAATGAATTCAATTCAGTTCAGTTTTATGTCTATAGGACCAATTTACAACACTGCAGGAAGTGTCCAAAGAAAGTCAGTTGAATCCAAACATGTAGACAGAATCCAAGTCAACTGCTTACATTCCTAAATGATGATAGTCATAAAACAATGCAATCAAGTTCAGCTTGTTATTCAAATTACCTTACGATGTTTTTTTTTTATCTTACAAAACTCAGTAGATTACGTTGAGACATTGGCATGCAGTCAACGTCTCGATTGACTGCATGTCACAGGAAAAATAAAAAGTTATCAGCAGAAGTAGCACCTTCAGTGACTTAATCTAGAAAAGAAATGGAGCCAAACCAGTTTTCAAACCTTTAGGATAAAAAAGATGAAGTAGAGAAAAAACAGTTAGTCATCAAAACCTCAGCCGACAGCTGTCTCTAAGAAGGAGGCCATTCAAAGTTTATTTGTACATCACATTTCAGCAACACGGCAGGTTTTGTATCAAGAAAAAAATACAATTAATTATAAACACATCATATAGTCAATAGTTGTGAAAAAAATCAGACATTACATTTTGTCAGGTGCCGTTAAAATCATCTGTACACATGAGTTATGTTGGTCAATGTTCCATTTATTATGGCTTAAAAGCAACTCTAAACAGGTGGGGTTTTAGATTTGACATAAAGGACCTCAGTGTTTCAGTTGTTTTTCAGTTTTCTGGAAGATTTTTTCCAGATTTGTGGTGCATAAAAGCTAAATACTGTTTCTCCATGTTTGGTTCTGGTTCTGGATGCAGAGCAAAACCAGAACCAGAAAACTTAAAAAGTCTGGAAGGTTGATATGACAGCAGATCTTTAATGTATTGTGGTGCTAAGCCATTCAGTGATTTATAAACTAACAACAGTTTTAAAGTCTACTGGCTGAGCTTCATGTAGGTCAGAGAATGTGACTAAAGATAAACGCATGGATGAGTTTCATGAGATCCATTAGTCCTCTAATCCTAGAAATGTTCATAAAATCAGTTTTCTTTTGGTTATAAACATAACTAAATTAACATTTTCTGGAACATGTGTGTTCAGAATGATGATGTCTCTGGAACAAATGAAATGACATGTATGAGTAGGCTTGAGAAAGAAACATTTAGAATCTCCATCACCTGCAGGGGGTTAATTTACCTGAAGGACTTCAGGCAGGAACAGAGGACTGAAATGAAAGGAGAAAGGATGGAAGTGATTCATACTCAAACTGTTGGGAAATACTCCCGCTGAAACAAACACAGGTCTTTCAGATATTCCCTGGTGTAAGAGGAACAAGGTACGTGTGAGGAAATAACAAGGGACTGACTCATTTAATTTGCCTTCATGGAGAACATGTGTGTGCATGTGTGTGTGTGAAAGTGGAGAGAGCGAGGTGGGCAGAAAGAGAGAGAAAGAAAATGTGCAGGTGTGTTTCAATCTCATCAGAGGCTTCCTGACAGTCTCAGCTCACCAACATGGGCCGTTAATCACGTCCCTGCACCTTTTGCACAGAGGAGGTGATGGGGTTATGGGTGAAGGGTAGGAGGGGCGAGGGGGGCATCTCATCTGAGGTGGCACAAGATAATGAAGCTTGGCCGTCTGCTGTGTTTGCAGTGCAGGTCAAAGGGTGGAGCCCACAATTTGTGCAGCAAGGTAACTTTAAGGTTGCTGATTAGAACCCAAACAGAAAACAGCCCAGAGCGACTCGTGTTGATACAGAACCTGGTGACATGGTGAACATTCTGAGGCCAAATGTGCATTTCAAAGAGTAACAAATGAAATGGATTCAGGCAGACCTGTTAAAGGCACAGCATCATGTGCTTTTCAGGTACATAGTACAATCATGCTACTTTGAGTTATTATGGAAATGTCCATATATGAAACATGACTTAAGAGAGATTTGACTTTGCAATTTAGTGTCTTAAAATTTAGCCTCTGTCTATTTAAGAAGTTTCCAAAACTCAGCACATCATCACAACAATGCTCCACATTATGCCATTTACATAATGTGGAATGAATTCAATTCAGTTCAATTCAGTTTGGACTGAGAAGTAATTCCTTCCTATGATGAGCTCAGCATGATTTCCTTTTTTTTTTACTTCTGGTAATTGGTAATTACACAAGTTGTGAATATATTTGGAAATGGCGCTCTAACCCTGATTCTGATAAGAACATTCCTACCAGAATGGATCCATTAGCCATTCATCCGTCCATTCATTCGTCTATCTGGATGGATGAATGCCAATTTAACCAGTCATGTTTTTGGCTCTGTGGTAGGAAGCTGGAGTACCTGGAGAGGACCCACCTCCCCTACTCACACACGCACATGCACCTACACACACACACGCACACGCCTGCCCGCACACACACACACACATGCTGAGAACAGCTGAGGGAGAACATGCTGAGTCCTTGCAGAGCTGATATTGAATGGAAATAGTTCCAAGATGCAACTCAGTCCTTCAAAAAACAGCAAACTGCCCATTTTTCTGATTATCTTCAGATGCTAAACAGTTCCTAAAACATTTAATTAGCAACATTAACCTTCTCCTTCCAGCCTGCTTGACTTTGAAAGTAATATTTTGTTTTACTAATATTTTACATTTTTAGCATAAGGTTTTGTTCCTAATGCAACTTTATGTTTAAAAGTAATAATACAGTAGCAAGCTAATTTTGTTCTCATCTGTAAAACCTTAGTGTTGTTCCAGAGGAAGCACTGCCTCAGAGCAGACTCTGAACCTTCATGTGTCAGAGTGTGTTGGGTCTCAGCAGGGCTTTGGAGCACACCGCTGTGTGACAGAGACTGACAGAGCCATCTGGATCTAAGTGAGGGTGTAGAATAATGCCATCCATACGGACACAGTCATCACACATGCTCCATAAGAAGCAAAGACTATGTGACGGCAGGAATGTAGATAAGGAGGTTACGTGTGAGGGCCAATTTATTATTCCTGGCAGGGTGGGAAGGCTTCACCGACATGTTTCATATGTCTGTAAGACAGCAGTGGTCGCAATAGAGAAATCATTTCAAACTGTATTTATATCTTCACCTCCTCCAGTCCAGTTAGGTGACAGGAAGGTGCTCCGGTGGCTGGCTGGATAACGATCAGCCCCAACAATCCCTTTGCATCTTCTCACATTGTTTATTTCTTCTACTGCTTGTGAAAAAAAAAAAGAAAAAACAGCCGGACTTGTTTTTAGCTTTTGCTATGTGTAGCAGACTGTAGATGGTAAGTGTTGCTGCAGAAAACACGCATGGTTGTCAGGTAATCAAATGAAATACTGTCAGACCTTCCAGATCGTATCTGTTATTAATCTCTGTGGAAAACAAAGAGTTGGAGCTACAAAACAACAGCAACTTTCTACACTCAGGTCTTGGAACCAGAACAAAACAGTCATGACAAATACTCCTATGGAGAGAATAGTAACATCTTCTGGTTGTTGTAGCAAGAGGCTCCTTCTTTGTTTAAATCCTGATGGTAGAAATATTTTCTGTTAAAAAGGAAATAGTGAAAATGTGTGTATGCTCATGGTAGAAAGAAAGCACACCCCTATGTCTGGATTTTTAAAGGATAAATCATCAGAGGCTTACAAAGTTAAACAATTAAGTTTAATCTCAGATGCATAGAGACACACAGAGCAAATTCCATGATGCCACTTATTACCATAAATGAAGTTAAAACTGAAACAGTTTGGGAAAGATTAGGCATGTCCTACCACTGATATATAATACTATAGAATCAATTAATTTAAAGGAATGTGCTTTTTTTTCTGTCTGACTAAAACACATTTCCTCAAAGGTGCCCAGTTTATGACATGGGAAATATGGCTCTATGGCCCTCTGGGTGAAGACCCAGAGGGCCATTGTATCGGTGTTGGCAAAGACAAGCAATCAAAGAACAAGAAAAAAATCTGTCATAAACCAAACAAGTTTTCTCTAGATAAAATTCCATTAGAAATCAATAGTGAACAAGCGTTCCCTGGTTGTTAAACAACCAGGGGGACGTGTAGGTGGTGTAGGTGGTAGGTGTGTAGGTGTAGAGGTGGTGTGGGTGGTGGAGGCGTCCAAGGAGGTATTCGCTCTGGGCGACATTCATGCCAGAACTGCCGCTGTGCCACTGCCACACCCATTTGGTCCTACAATACAAGATGCTGTATTTAAAACACCTGCATTCTGCTGAGTTGACTTGTATGATGTGATCATTTTTGTCAACTTTGAATGATTCACAAAAAGGTTTTAAAGGTTGTTTATTGTGGAACTTTGGCCTATAAGGGGCCTAATATGAAATCATAACAAAAAATCCATGATGAAGTATTGATTATGAGGTAATGGTTCCCCCACTGCGTTCTTTTCATACCCTATAGCTGTGCTTCTCAACCCTGGTCGTCAAGGCACACTACCCTGCATGTTTTGGATTTTTTTTCTTGCTTCAGCTCATCTGATTTCATCTGATGGCTGATTAACAGATGTTTGCTGAACTGCAATCTTCTGATTCGGCTGTGTTAAAACAGAGAAGCATCTAAGACACCCAGGGCAGTGTGTCTTGAGGACCAGGTTGGGAGACACAATCCGCTTCCTGTTGGGTTTTCACGTTGTGCTGCGGTCTTTAACAAGTGTTTCAAGTATGGACTGTGTTTGTCTAAACCTGTTTCTAAAAAAAGACTGAAGACATTTTGTAGATAATCGGTATAAACCTGTTTTTCGGTTTCATTTGATGTCACATTATTTCATACTGTTTCTGCAAGGAGACACTGTGAACACTTCAGTCAGTTTCTCCCTGTGCTGACCTTGTTTTGTGTTTGAGTTCTGAAAAAAGCCTCCTCCTCTCCTCACATACAACTCTAACAATGACACATCCAACCCTGTTGCTTTGAAAAACAGCTTCTCATAATTATCCCGCCACACTAAAAGTCTGTTTCTCCTTTCTTGCAGGAAATTGCAGTGTATTACTGAAAATCCATTGAAAGCCTCAAACAAAAGAGGGAAAACGTAACAGCGGCAGCATCTGAAATTCCTCCATACACACGGTTCCATCCATCCACATAGATTGTCTGCTGCCTTCTTGTCTATGATCTAAGCCAACAGTGAGTGTTTGTCTCTCTGCTGCGTGTGTTTGGCGGTGGCAGTAAAGCCGACACCCAGTGGGAGAGCCTGTCTGCCTGCAGAGGGACAGATGAGTGTAATTATGCTATTTTTACCTCCTCCAGGAGCTGGCTGCCAGCTCGGGGAAATTAGCATCACACCTGCGTGTAATTGGCTAAATTAGCTTGTCGAGCAGCAGTGCTGAGACAGAGGTGGACGCTGAGGTGTGTGCGTGAGTGTGTATGTGGGAGGCAGGTAAAACTGGAAAACAGTTGTTGTTGTGTGTGGTGCAGGAGGCTGTCAGGGGAGCGACATGTCACACCTGCAATGGAAAATGTCACCAAGCAAATCCACACACAAGAAGACACTTTGTCACTCAGTCACACAACTGAAAGCTACGTTCAGCCGCAAACTCGGCTAAAGGCGAACAAACAAACAGACAAACAAAAACAGATGACGATATCAACACAGAGAAGCTGAGCAGAGGATGGGAGGCTTCACACAGATGCTCAGGGGATGGTGGTCAATTTGTCCCCAGAAGACAGCTCTTCTTCTGCTTGGGAGAGGAGCCTGGTTAAATATTTCAGACTTCTGAGATTTTTTGGGGGGGATTTCTACATCACAGTTTATTTTCTGACATATCCAATGGTAATTCCAACCTTAAAACTGTATTTCATCCTGGAAAATTACGAAGTGGGTGCAAAAGTCCAAGAAGTAATTAACATCTGTAATTAGTACTCAACAGAAACTTCAACATGACTAATAAACGTGTAATAACTGAAGTGTTTGTGCCTTTAGTGAGAAAGAAGCAAACAATTTCCTTCAACCTCATTATAGGTTGAAGAAAAATTCAACTATAAAACTACAGGCGCAGTGCGCCAGATTGTCAATCCATCAGTCATGTGTTTTCAGTCATTGGTCTCGGCTTCTCAGTTTGTCAGGGTCATTTGGGTCAAACTCCTGGAATTTCAGTTGTTTACTCCTGCAATTTAAAAAAGACAACATGAAATAAATTCTTCTTGGATGTGAATTCTTTCTACAGTGAGGTTTTGGGGCCATTGCAGACAGGAAACAAGGAGGAGTAAATATCCTCCAAAAAAAACTCTGAAATTTTAAGAACAATGTCAGAAAGTGTCTTGCAAATGTTAGACTTCTCACACTTTTTGGTGGAAATTTGCTCCTTTTTTTAATCTAAAATTGCCCTGATACAAGCTTCTTATTTCACTTGGCATTATCCTCACCTGGTGGACTGAAGAGCAGACCAGATTATTAATCATCATCTTTCCATCCATCCATCCGTCCGTCCTTCTGACCGTCCATCCGTCCGTTCATCCCATTGTCAAAGTAGGAAATGAAAGAACACTCTGAGGTCTGCCGTCATTTGCTGTCAGTTGGTGACTGAGAAATTTCCCCCACATGGTATGAAACAACAAGTCTTGCAGACAATCATTTCCTTTAAAGGTCATGTGGTTGATAGCTCTGTTATACATGTTTTTTGTTATTTTTAAGTTTTGTTTTCAGAATCTTGTCTCTGTATTCAACATTGAACCTTATTATGAAAAGTTGCAAGAGAAAAACAGTAGAAAAGCAGCAGCCTTGACCTTAGAGAGGAGTGACTGAAATACATTTTTCACATGTCTTATCTGTTGGCTCCACCTAGTGGCGTTACTGATGAACATTTGAAAGAAGAACACAAATGAAGTTGAACGTCCTGATTACTGATGTTTGTCATTAAACCAGTTTAAATATTAGTCAAAGATAACACAAGTAGATGCAAAATACAACTTTTAATTTAAAGTATTCATTATTAAGGGATAAAAATATTCCAAACCTGCAGTTTTAAACCTTTGAGACTAGTGGTACAGTTGCCCAGGAGTGGCTGGTCAATCAAAATTACCCTAAGTCTGCAGCAACAACTCATCCAAGAAGTCACTAACCCACAACAGCAACCAAAGAACTACAGGCCTTATTGAAGGTCAGAGGTCCCGCCTCCACCATAAGAAATAAACTGGGTAAATCCTGTCAGCCTGGGAGAGTTCCCAGATGAAAACCACGGCTGAGTAAGAACATTAAGGCTCATCTCATCTAGATCTCAAAGACTTCTGGAAAAACATTCAGTGAACAAACGAGACAAAAGTTTAACTTTTTGGAAGATGTGTGCCCCGTAACATCTGGTGTGAAATATGGGTTTCAGAAAAAGAAACTCATAACAGCAGTAAATCATGCTGCCATGTTTGCTATAACATGATGGTCTGGGGTTGTTTTGTTGCTTCATGACCTGGAAGACTTGCTGTGATAAATGGAGCCATGGATTCTCCTGAAGGAGAACGCCCAGCTGAAACCTCCTGAAACCAACGTGGGCTCTGTAGCAGGACAATGATCCCAAACACACCAGTAAGCCTACCAGTTTGTTTTTCTGAAGATTTGGAGTGACCTAATCAAAGTCCTGTCCTGAGGCCTATTGAGATACTGGGGCATAACTTTAAAATAGGTGGGAAAATGCTGGAAAACTCTCAGTTGGGGCTGAATTTCAACAATTTCCCAAAGATGGCCAAAATATTCAGGGAATATTGAAGCTATGTGGGAGATCTAAGTCAGCTCTTCCTGTATTAATTCTCCTGCACAAAGAGCCTTTAATGTGCTGATACTGATTTATTTCAATCACATTTAATTTTAATATTTTTCTTAAATAGATGCCTTTGGTAAGGATTAAAGCATCTAAGAAATAGTCTGAGTTGAATGAAAATTGCCCCCATAACCAGAGCAGTGGTGGTTGTACAAATGATTAGATTTGCAAGGAGCTAATATGTCCAGAAAGTGGACCAAAAGGTGTAGATGATGACATCACGGGCTGAATAATGAGATACAGGCATCCAGATGATATATGCCTAATTTTTAAAAAAATTATAAAAATGTTTATTCTGATCAGAAAAATGTACCAAAGCATTTGAGGAAAAACTGTAGCCCATCAATTCAGAAAGAAGTCAAACATGGCGGTTATTCAGATTTTTCTAAGCTGGTTTACTGGTGTAGGATTTATAGGATTTTCTGTAATTAATGAATTCTGCTCAATAACAGAAAATTGTGGAGAGAGAATATTTTCCTGCTCCTTTAAATTGAGAAACTTTTAGTTTCTCAAACTTTTAGTTTCTCAATTTAAAGGGTCAGCTCAGATCACATTCAGATATTTTCAGTTTGAGTTGTTTTAAAATTCTATAATTGGCTAAAACAGACTTTGCACATCTGACTAATTGTTAGAATCCATCATTCCCATCATGTTTTATCTTTTAACAAGCTCACAATACCACACTGTAATAAATTACATATACTTTCCTATAGTTATTATGCTTTCCGACAGCACAGGAATAGGAATTACAACCAGTCATAACTAAACCTTATATTTTAAAAAAAATCTAAACACGGTCTTTGCTTAGGTAGATTTGAGTTATTCAGCGTGGAAAGAAACCAGAAAGTCAAGGCACACAATAAAGCTTTTGGGGAGGCCTAGTCAAAGTCTTGATTTAAATTCAATAGAGATGTTGTGGCTCGACCTTGCTCCAAATCATGGCAAAAAAAATCATATTATTATTATGGAGTAATTGTTTTGTCACCTGGTACCAGATTCATTTGGGTTATTATTATAATAAAAGCATCAATGAAATATTTTAGATAGATACGTTTGCTCTGCTCACTAGTCCACTAGATGGCGCTAAAGATACTTCTAAAATAGTCCGCGTCCAAATAAATGTAAACGAAGAAGAAGCTACTTCACATCCAGGTGGATTGGTTCTATTTTCTCTTGTCATAGGTTTTGTTTTTTCTGTGTACAGAATGAACAAGTTGAGTAAACCCCAGGAGTTTGACTCGTATGAAATTGAGGAACCGAGCGACGAAGAGCGAGCTGAGAGCAGGTATGCTACACATTAGCTTTGAACCATTAGCATGAGGCTAGGAGCTGAAGGCTAGCTGGATGCTAACATGTAAACAAAACGCACTCAGTGCTTATATGTTGAAGCCTAGTCCTAACTGTCAGGCTTTTATGTTGAGAGGATGGATTTATTTCTGGCTATAAGCAACAGAGTAAGGCAGCGCATGAAGGGTGTTCATTAAACACACTGACAGATCTTGTGATTTTAGTGTTCATGTCCAACACTAGTTGGAAGAAAAAGTCATTTATTTTTGAATACTCGTATTGTCACCTTTTAACCTTACTGCAATAAGGTTAAAGGTGACAAATGTGTCACAAAAGGTGACAAAGGTGTCACAAAAGTATCTGAACTTTTGCGATAGTATCTATGGATATGTCTTCTATCTTCTATGGGACAGAAAGGAGGGACATAAGGCAACAATGTGTTTGCATAAGAAAGTTTCACTTGGTTTCAGCTCAGAGGACGAGCTGGACGTGCTGCTGAACGGAACCCCGGAGCAGAAAAAGAAGCTGATACGGGAGTACCTGACAGGGGAGAGCGAGTCATCCAGTGAGGATGAGTTTGAAAAAGAGATGGAGGCTGAACTTAGCTCCACCATCCGGACCATGGAGGGAACCTGGGGACCAGCAGTTGGTAAGTTGGTTTACACTCCCAACTGCCATTCTACAGGGTTTGCGTCTCAATGAATCGAAATGATTCACACTATTTAGAGTGTGTCTGTTTGGAAATGATTCTGTAGAGATTCAGAGGGTTGACTGTTAAAAGTAAATTGCAAAATAAATAGCAAAGCGTATGAGAACAGATTTAGAGACATCTTAAATGCAAAATATATATGTGTCCTGTACAGTTTTGGCTCATTACTGTTCTAATTGTTTTATTCCTTCAGCAAATGGCCTTATAGTGAGTCTGTATGGTCTAGTTAATAATTAGATGATTACAAAGTTAGTTGATAATTGTTCCAGTAACTGATGAATCAGATTGTTTCAGCCCTAATTGTAACATTGTGAGTCTATTTTCAAATAAACGGATATATATTCTGTGACAGATCCCACAGGTGGAGGAAGTGCTGGAGCTCCCTGCGTTTCCAAACCTCAGATGTACGATAAGATCTATTTTGATTCTGACTCGGAGGACGACGACACACCAGGTAAGAGATCAGTCTCCATGCTAAATCATGAAAAAGACCTTTTATTATTTCTCTCTATGCCTAAATCAGGTCAGTTAGGATTACCATAACTGTCTCTGTTTACTAAATGCTAGAATTCTGAGAGATGCTTTTCTTTTAATTCAGAAGTTTACATACTCCTAGATGAGGATGTTGTGACTTTTTGAGTTTTGTGTTGTTTAATTCAGAATATTTTTAGTTAAATGGTCAAATTACAAATGACAGAAAATATTTTTCAAAAATGGCATCATTACATTCACTCCTTCTGTGAGTCGTACAGCCAGAGTTTTTTGTATTATTTCAAGAATATAGTCATAATATTATCAAAGTAAAAACATAGTTTTACAAAAAAAATTAAAAAAAACAAAAACTTAAAATTAGGACAAGAAAGATATCTGAATGAGAAAAAAGCTTGAATAGATCAGGATGTGATGTGAGCAGCTCAGTCAGTGGTTCTTTCTTCAGTTTATTTACATAGTCATTTCAAAGTTCTGCTGCTGATAATACTTGAGTGCTGATGTGTATTGAGTATTAAATAAAATCTATTCCAGAGTTCAACCAACTGACCTGCAGCAGGAAAACTCTCTATTTATTGTTAGAAAGTGTGGAGGAAAAACAGTCACCTGGTTTAAGTGGCCATGCTTAGTCTTGAACAGTGATCTGAATCTGTACTGTAGGCAGCTCCACAGACCGGCGGCGCAGGCAGCGGATTGTTCCCAGTAACGATGAGCTGCTATACGACCCAGACGAGGACGACAGGGACCAGGCCTGGGTGGATGCAAGGAGGTACCAGCATATCCTTTTTCCTGCTGTGAAAGTGCAGGACAACAATGTTTTTCCTCTCAGTGTAAATCAGTGTTCTTTCATCCTGTGAAGGTATAACGGCAGAAAGCATCAGAGTACAGCATCCCGGTCCCAGGCTGGCCAGAACCATCGCCTCCCCAGCAGTGACGCTGTGTTGAACTGTCCTGCCTGCATGACCACGCTCTGCCTGGACTGTCAGAGGTCAGGAGGAACACAACTACCTCTGCATCCACACTGAGCATGTGCAATACATATGTCAGGCTGTTGGGATCACAGAGACTTGGTCTTCAACATGTTGGCTGTAACCTCTTGGTAAACTTAGAGATTTTAGCCAACCTGCAACCTACAGTCATCTCCTTTGTTCTGTTTACATTCAAGATGATTTGATTGTTCCCTCACCAGGACACAAAGTGGTCCACCAGCTCTGTGTACTCAACCTCTTGTGCATCTCTGATACACCAAGCAACTGCAACCTAAGTATTTCTGTAGATGACATAAGTCAGTCTTATGATAGAAGTCTGAAGTGTAGAGTGTCAAGGAATGGTGAGATACTGTCCCCTGTGGTGCTCCTGTGTTACTGACCACCTGATTAAACAAACAGTCCTTCAGTCTCACAAACTGTGGTCTGTTTGTCAGGTAGTCATAGATCCAAGTGATTGTTGAAGCCACCATCTGTGTCTTCTGGAGTTTCTCTCAGAGCAGATCAGGCTGAATTGAAGAAATCAAAGAACATGATCCTCACAGAGCTGCCTGCCTTGTCCAGGTGACAGTGGGTTTGTTGAAGAAGATGTATGATGGCATCTGCAACTCCTTCTCCACGGCGATAAGTAAACTGCAAGAAGTCCTGATATGAGCTTGTCTACTTATTCGAATGAGCTCTCCACGACCTTCATGAAGGGGGTTGTCATGGTAACTGGTCTATAGTTATTGATAACTGATGGCTGAGTTTTTTTGGTACCAGAACCAGATAGGATGTTTTCTACAACAACAGAACGTTCTCTTGAATCAGTACATCGTTGAAGAGATGCTGCAGAATTCCACAGAGTTGCTCTGCAGCCTCAGGCCTTCGGGTCTCTGGGACTGACACCATCTGGACCTGCAGCCTTATTCTGGTTCAGCCTCTCCAGCTGCCTCTTCACTTCTAGACCCAGCAAAATGGAAGCAGCAGCATCTACTGATATGGTTGAAGACAAACTTTTAGACGCAGAAGAATCCATGGAAACCAGAACATCTGAGGTTTGGCAGGAAAGCTGTAGGTTAGAGCAAGGAGGGATGTGTGTTGGCTCTGGACAGGAGAGGATGATGATGATGTTCCTGAACTGAACCTGTTCAGGAACAAGCTTCCATCTAACTGATCCTCCTTTTGTTTGAAGCCTGTAATCTTCTTCATCCCTGACCACACATCTCTGATATTGTTCCTCTGCAGTTTATTCTCCTGCTTCTTCCTCTACTTCTCTTTGCTGTCTCCAATTTTGACTCTGAGCAGCTTCTGTATAATCCTCCTCAATAACTTAAAAGAGTGGTAAAAGCAAATGAGATGGATTAGCAGAGTGGAGAACAACTGCTGGTGTCATTCCACCATGAAATATTGTCTTTGCTGCCCAAAAGGTGAACTGTTAGCATGTCTTTTAAGTCTTGAAACTATCATAGAGATTCAGTCTTCAGTCAGAGGTATCTTGAGATTAGTTTCAAGACTGACTGCTACTGGAGATCCTTCCCAGCCACAGCATCACTGTCCATGACTACAGTTTACTTGGATAATATGAGTTATGGCAACATTTAATTTCCCTTTAGTATAAATAAAAGTATTTTTTAATTAAATTTTTAATTGAACAAAATTGAGAGCATGTTGAAAGGGCATGAATATTTTTGCATAGTACTGTGTGTATATAATCGTTTTTAAACTGGCTTCATCCAACAGGAAACCTTTCCATGTTTTCGAAGGTGAATGTTTTACATGCTGTCCTGTTTCTCCTATTATTGTGGGATAACAATCCAGTCCAACCATATTGTAAAGTAGCTGTCATTTGTAACATCTCAAAGCAGTGTTTGATGAACTGGAAACCGTGTTGAATAAATACCGTTCTGTGTTTTGTCTTCACCAGGCATGAGAAGTACCGCACGCAGTATCGAGCCATGTTTGTGATGAACTGCACAGTGAAGACAGATGAGGTGCTGCGCTACAAAACGCAGCAGGAGAAAAAGCCCAGGAAGAGGAGGAGTGGCCAGACAGCAGAAGCTGCCAGCCCGAGGCCGGCAGGCATGGACTCTGATGAGATCTACCACCCTGTGAAATGTTCCGAGTGCTCCACAGAGGTGGCTGTGTTTGACAAAGATGAGGTCTACCATTTCTTTAACATACTGGCCAGTCACTGCTGAGGTGGACTGAACAAGTTCAAATCCTGAATTTCTTTTTTGTCTGTTTTTGTTTGTCTGTGGAACCTCGTCCAACAGAAACTGTTTTGACTAAAATGATTGTCTTCTATCATCAATAGCTGGATTTCCTCTCAACTTTTAGTAAATCTAGTTTCCTGCATTAGCATCAGTTTTCATAGAGGTTCACCTCAGCCTGTTGTCAGAGAGCCTTGCACAGCCTATTGAACTACTACTTCACATCCCAGTGCATTTCTGGAACAAGAATAAATGTTTTCTTTTGCTTGGGAATGCTTTTTAGGTTTATGCTCTGAGGTCATATTGTGAAATCCACATAATTCTTTGTTTTCAGAAACTTTTTAAACAACTAAAAGACTTTAAACAGTTATAATATCTGCTTCTTTTTTAACAACTATCATCTGCTGCACAGTTCTAAAAGCGTTGTTTTTATGGATTTCTTTTCTATGTTGAAATGTTTATGGTCACAAGTCAGTAGAATACAAAAGACAGAGGCTTGATGTTGAGAAGTAATCCTGTTATTCATCAGCTGGATTCATATTCCTCAGGAAGTAAATGAGACATGTGTTTGTGGAATAGACTTTTATGCTGGATATAGGCAGGATGGGAAATACCCAGCACATTTGCTGTGCTGGGTTATAGGCCATATAGGTGGTCCCATACAGCTACAGCTGCTACAACAGAAAAAAACAAGTAATTAACGACAGCATTGCTCAGCTCTGATTGGTACCCTTTATCATGCTCTATATTGAAAAACCATGTTAAAAAAAATCTGAAAATATAACTAAAAACCCCACCCCTGATTCTCATTCTCCTGCACCTTAAATCAAAGTCAATCAAATGCAGTAAAAGGAAAAATTAAGCCTACCTTCTCACCAAAACACAATAATTATTTTTAAAATAACAAATATCTTTTTTCTTATCAGTCCCATGATTGTTGCACAATTTTTATTTTCCTGTTGCCAAAAAGTTTACATTTTGAGGTAGTTCAGAACAGAGTATTATGTTATTATGAGCTTTCTCTGTAGTTCTGCTGCTGGAGGACAAACTGACCACTTCTAACTCTGCTAGAGTTAAATATTCTACTGTAGCTTTCATTCTTTGGTGTTATTTCAGTCAACTTTAATGTTTTCCCTTAGTTTTTGTCTCTTCATAAAACACATCTGGCCTAGGGTTATTATACTAATAAGTATTAATATAATTATGATTCGCATACTAGTAATATACTAGTATTCGCGAATCGTGAACCATAAACATGTATATGTCCTGAATTACGTCAGATTCGCGCAATATAAAACCGAGCTGTGATTGGTTCGAAAATAAACACCATACGAAATACAGGAAGCCACTCTTCACGAACAAGAGAACAGGCAGGCTTGGCGAAAGCTAAATTGAAGTATTCTGAAATTGGACTATGGCGCTTGGAGACTGTTGGAAGCAGCTGTCCTGGTTTTATTACCAGTACCTGCTAGTGACAGCGCTGTACATGCTGGAGCCCTGGGAGAGGACCGTGTTCAGTATCCTTTTCCGTGTCACAATGATTCAAACTTGCTGCTGGTAGCTAGCGGAAGCTAACCTTAGCGTTAGGCTAAGTGATAATTTGACCCAACTTGAGCTAAATTGTCTTTGAGGTTCACGTCAAGTCAGTAATAAATTTAAACTACTCGAGTTTATGATTAATAAGATTTTCTTCTATGTACTTAAGCAGGAAGGTACGTTTATTTTTTCCTATTGGTTTCACCTCTTATCCGAAAGAATACGTCAGTTCTAAACACTTTAATTCCCAGCCATGCTCTGTCCTGAGAATCTCCACCAGCGTAAGGAAGTTCTCTGAACACAGAGCTTGTTTATAGTTGAAATTGATAGAAACTCTTTCTGTTGCGTGACAAACGTAGTTTTTTACTAACCTGGCCCGTTTAAATAAAAACGAGAGAAGAATGAATGAAGGTTTCGGGTTTAACCGATGGATCTGTCATTGCGTCACTGCTTCGTTTTGACGGGACATAATTAATTAAAGCTTTTGTGGTTATTCTTGACCCATCCATCCATCCATCTGAGTAATCCAGTTTCAGAAACATAAGTTTAAGATTGTGTTGAGAAACAAGTGACTTTGGGATTATTAAAATTATTACTACACTGAAGTCAGTTTGATTAAATATGATTAGGGATCCTACAAGGAATCTGTATCTTATTCTCCAAAAGGCCTGACAGACTCAGCAGGTGGAAAATAGCACCAAAGCTTGTCACTCTAACATAAACCTTCTGGTGCATTTTTAGTTAAAAAATGTTTATTTCAGTTAAGTTATTCACACTAGATACAGAAATTTTACTCGGGGATTTCACTCATTGTTACTTTACAATAAGATTGCTCAGTTAAAATAATACATTTTAATTGAGCAATCAATGTAGTAAAATTATTTTTAAAAGTATTTTATTTTTTAACAAAAAGATACTCAATTATTGTAATTTAGTAAATGTAATTGGCAGATATTAGTCTGGTGTTCAATCTAAAAGTCAGTACTCTCCACAAATGTCACAATTTAAAAGTAAACAGCCTTGGAAACAAATCAATTAAGTTCAAGATACTTTATTACAACAAACATTTCTTCGGGGTTTTATTTATTTATTTTTTGGCTGACTTTGAGACCTTTACTTAATTCATAAAAAAAACTGTGCTTTGAATTACGCAAAATTAACTGGGTTTTAATCGAATACCATATTTACAAAACAAGCAACGATTTAATTCCAATTACTGAATAATACATAGACAAATGAACTCAACAACAAACGTATTTATGGTACTCTTTTAGGTTTGTTCCTCAGGTTCTTCAACCTTCACACTGGTGCACTGTGTTATTCTGTCCTTTTATATTTCCAGAGTTTTATGAAGCTGATTATTCTTTGAACTTCTTCAAAAATGTGGACTATGAACGCTGACATTAGTGTGTGGGATGTCTGTGCTGCTGCTACGTGTTTAGCATTGAGATGCTATTTCAGGCTTGAATCACTTCACTGATGGGCTAACACCTTCAACACAACTTGAACACAACAATAGTCTTTTCCAACGTTGCATCAGATCGGTTTTTGAAGCAGAAATGAACCAGTAGATCAAAACAAGCTGCTTCATCATCTACCGTTACTGTTTGCAGAGGGTCGCATGCGTGTCAGATTTTTAGGTGTTCCAGAAACGCACAAATATGGAGATTCCAACTCTGATATGCTTGAAAAGAAAGAGAAAGTTTATGATCTTCTTCCTCTAACATAGTGTAGATGCCATGCATTAACCTTTAACCCTCACCTTAATTTTTGTCTCTACAAGAAACCTCTATGCAGTGTAATTGTTATTTTATGATGTGATGCTGCTAATAACTTTGTAATCCCTTGCAGCAGACAGTCTTTTCCCACTAGGAAGTTCTTCCTTGATCTCTGCTTGTCAGACTCCCTGCTGATCTCCGTGGCTGCCATGGCCATCTACACTGGCTACGTCTTCATGCCGCAGCACATCATGGCCATCCTCCACTACTTTGAGGTAGTCCAGTGAACCGTCTCCTCTGGCGTTCCACTAGTCCAGCCCATCATCCATCTGCCTACCACATCCTCCAACAACCCTCCGTTTTTCTGTGCTTGGATACACGTCCCTGTTTGAAGTCGGACTGTCACAGGACTTCTTTTCTCATGGAATCTAGATCAAAAGTAAAAGCTGGGTTCGCTGTGCTGGAGGCCATGTAAGACACAGCCAACCGCTGTGAGAGCGGACATTGTAAGCAGTGTTTGACTTGGAGAAGTGCTTAGTTTCAGCTGTTTGCTTTTTCACTTTGACTCAAGTGCACTTTACTGTTGGAGGGATGTGTAGTTTGTTGGACTGTGCTTTGTTTTTGTTATCCTCTTGTTGAATTAACTCCTGTAGCTGTTTTTGACTGGCTGAGCAGGATGAGATCTTTAGATCTTCTTTCCATTTCCTGTGACGAAGCTCAGCATTCCTCCAACCTGATCTGGACAATTAAACCATATGCAGCATACAGGGAGAGCCTGTTAGCTCTGTTACAGCTAGTTAACAGCAAACAGTTTTTTTCACTATAAAACATGCTGTAGTTATCTTTATGGCACACAATCCTTCATATAGACTTTTATTTTTAATCTTCTGACTTTTCTTTCAGACTCATCATGTTTAGTTATATTTTATCTTTAGATCTGGATGTTTTTTTAATTTAATTTTATTTTTTTGAACTAAGAGTAGATTATTGCCATACTCTGCATCCCAAATTATAGTTCACTTATAGAGTATAAAGAAACAATCTGCAAAAATTTTAACATTTTTTTGTTCATCATGACTTTTCTGATTCTTAACTTCAAATCTATAAACATGCAACAAATATCTGTAAAATGAATTCCACTAACCACTACTTTGAGGAATTCTAGCTCTAGACTGAAGCTCTTCATAGATGTTATAAACTGTGAAAAGCTGACAAATTCCTTAACAGATGGTAGATCTAGGAAATGTGTTGCAATGAAATGATTGTGAAAATCTGATTGTCAAGAACAAAAACATCTCTTTGAACTTCCTGTAACTCAAGATATGCTTTTTAATACTTTTTATTTGTTTGACATGTAAAATAATGTTACCCCTTCTGTGGTCCATTGAACCCCTCAAGCTTTTGACCCAGTACGCAGTCCGGTGGGGTTGCACTGACCCCTGTTTGCGCTTCCCCGTTGTCTGTCATGGCAAGACCACAGGAGGGTAAATCAATTCAAGGTTTAAGTTGTTTTTCAGTTTTCCTTTATTGTTCATTCCAGAGATTTAATTGTGGATTTTGTATTTGTTTAATCTCTGAAATGCTCCAACCAATCCTCAGGCATCATTATGAGCAGCAGTTACCTCCATCCCCGTTTTAATTGTTCTGTTTGCAGGTGTGAGAGGATGTTTTTCTGGTTAAATTGCAAAATTGGACCAGAATTTATTTTCTGAGAGCCAAAGTTTGTGAGAATTTGGGATCTATTCTCAGTCCAGTGCAGCTCCTTATATGTGATCTCAGTGGACCATAACAATCTGTTCCTCCAGCTTGGCACTTGATCAACACATCAGGAAGGATTTTATAGGACTGTCGAAAGGAAGGTTCAGTGGGAAAGAAAATCAGTCAGTATAAGGCCTAATCTAAGTCTAAGCTAATTTGTCCCTATAACAAAATATCAGATATCCTTTCTATATTTTGGTTGCATTTATTAGCAACATAAACTCCCACTGCCACAGCTAACACTTTCTCCTGCTAAAATATGTACTTATCTTGAATGTATATATTCTTGTATACATCTTTGTAAAGTTTTGTAGTCAGATAATTTGACTTAAGGAGATGTTTTGGTGAAGTCATTGTAATACCACTCTATATATCTGAAATGATTAAAGTTACACTTGTTTTAGCTACTTTTGGTTTTCATCATGTGTAAAGTTTAGTCTTGTAAGATGACTTTTAGTAAAATCTGAACTATTTGAACATATAAAAACATTTTCTTGCATTTTTAGACAATGGAAGAAAATTATTTTAGTTCAGTCACGAATGACATCGACTGAAGGTGGTGCTACCTAGTTCAGAAAAACTATAAGGTATACTAAATGAATGGTGGTGATGAATCACACATATAAAGATGCACAATAATAAAGGGAATTTTTCCTCATGTAGCATATCGAGTATGCTACATGCATGCTCAGTATGAGCTATTGCTCCAAAGTCACAATGCAAGCAATTATCTGCTGTCATCACATCAGTGTTTTCCTTAGAAAACTTAAGCTAATTTGAGTAATGAATTGAACATTTGTTTTTTTTTTTAAGTGCCTTGAGATTACATTTTGTCATCTCAGTTTTAGAGCAACACTAAGGAAAACAGTTGTAAAGTTGTTCTATAATAAACAATTAAATAAAATTGCTGGTGATCTAGCAATTGTGCAAATACAACTATGGGGTAAAAAAACCTGTTGTTACTGTATATCAGATGTTGCTGTTTAGCATAAACTTTAGATTTGAGCAAGGGTGTAGGAATCAGTCTGTCATTGGGGGGGACGCATATCGGAAACTTGACAGATCAGTAAATAGCTTGAGCAGAAATGTCATAAACTTGTCCCATCAACACATCACTAATGTGTTACTCTAATCTGACCCTGGTTTCAGTAACAAGTAATCTAACACATTACTATTTACAATCCAATAATCAGATTAAAGTTATGCATCCGCGTACCATAATGACTGTCGTTCCAGGATGAACACTCACTTTAGAATTTGCCTCACAACTAGCAAGCTACATACTCCGGTAGCACACACAGACTACCAGATTCTGAAATATCTTATTGGTCAAAAGACATTAGATTATTGGTCAAAATGCATTGATATAAATTCACTGGTAATTGAATTGGTTCTACCCCTTTCTAAAACCAGCAGTTTTAAACTCAATACAGCCAACAAAAATAAAATCTAAAAACCAAGTTTTGCTCTTGAACAACTCAGTTTGATCTACAAAAATAAAAATACTTTTCACTTCTAACAGACATCTTGGCTCCTCACTTAACTCAGTCTCACTTTCCAGCCCTGCATTCAATAACTTACCAAACATGATCCATAAAAACATTGAGGCAAAAAACCTAAATGTTTTTATTCTCCTGTCATTTTCAGTCACAAACATCTAACTAAAATATCTACGGATATGTGTTTCTGTCTCTGCCTCCCTCTGACTTTCTGCAGCCTGAAGTTCCTGCATGGATTCATGGATTTACAACAGACACTACAGTAATGTACAGTGTCAGAATGTGAACTAAATATAAAAAGTATGTTTTTATCATACAGAATGAGAATTTAAACAACTTAAATTTGAATTTTTTATATTATTATAGATCTCAGCTATTTACTGTGCAACCTATTTCTGATAGCACACATTTTCACTCATTTATTTTTAAAGCTCTCCTCAAGCGGTTTTCTTTTCATGTTTCCTAACATTAACCTTACAGAGTGGAAATACAGAACAAAATATTGAAACGTTGAAAGAAATCAACCAGACATCAGTCCGCCTGTTCTCCTTTCCGGTTTTATTGAAATTAATATAATTTTTATATCTTCACACTCTGAAACTCCACCTGGCTCTCCCATGTCTTACCTGACCTGCTCATCTCATAATAAAATAGTTTAGTTTATTTAAAATTTAAAAACAGTTAATATATATTCCAATAAACTAAATGAAGACCTCACCAGAGCGTCTTCACCTTTCTTCAACATTATTCTAGCACTGCTGGTCTCTTAAATATCTAAATAATATAATATAAATACATGTTAAATGGTCAGTATGATCAGGTGTTGCTCACTTTAAATAATAAAAAGGCTCATTTCGCTCCTGTTTCAGTCTCATTCTAAATCATTGTATCTAGCCTAGCTAACTTTTAAACAATGTTAGCAGTAAAATTTTGGACATGTGACTATTCCAGAATTAAAGCGGCTTAACCAAAAAGATTTAGTTCTATATATGAAAGTAAACTGACAACAAGATGTTATAAACGAGCGATATTCATGGCAACATTCATGACAGATGGTTTGCCTCATTCTGACGCTGCTGCCTTTAAGCTCTCTGAGCCGTTAAGAGGGGGAGGGGCAGGAAGCGCTCTCCTAAATGCGCTGTGGTGCGCCTTCAAAATAATAGCACGCGAGTGGAAAATTTTAAAATTCTTCACAACTGCGGTGAAATTATTTGGGGGGACGAACGTGACTGTCTCTAATAATGGGGGGGGGGGGACATGCCCCCCCCCCCTTCCTACATTTGAGACTTGTGTTTGGTTAAAGCAGTGGTCCCCAAACTACAGCCGCGGGCCGAATCCGGCCCGCCTCCACATTTGGTCCGACCCCCTGAACAATACTAGAGAGCATTCAATTTACCTATTTTCCGAACTACAAGCCGTTTATATGTGGATTTTTCTTCAGCCACCAGGGGGCTCTTTAGCAGGAAGTGAATCATTGGAAGTCTCGGTTACTTGCGTGCCAACATGTGAGCCCACAAGCAGAAAAATGAGTAAGAAACAGATCAGATGTCTTTCGAATGTTTCTTTGCAAAGGGAAAAAGGCCCAAAGAGACAGGAGAATGGATTTATCCCGGACCGGTAGGTGAGTCTCACGTTACAAGCTGCTCTGCATAACATGCGCGACCGGCTGCTAATGAGGCAATGAAGCTTCAAGCTGCTTCGCCACGTAGAGACCAAGCAGGCTGTGACACTTCGGATGTCATTGTCTCTCATCACTCCCAGATGGGACCCTCCCGTTGCAGAGAAACAAGCTCAGTGCTCCCGTTAGTCATTATCGTGAGTTAAGGCGCTTCTGTATATTATTTTGAAGGGATATGTAAACGTTACCATAGCGACCAGAGTCAGAGAGCGTTTGGGCAGTGGTCGGGAGGAGGTGTCCAAGGCTGGAGCAATACAAACAGATTCCAGTCACGAATCCCTGGTAAAAAAAAAAGTATACTTTAGTATACTAAATTTTAACATACTTTAGTATACTTTTAGCAATGTACTTCAACTGTGCTATTTTGGAACAACTTTTTTTGTACTTGGTATACTTTAGTAGTATTTAAATTGTTTAAAAATACAACTAATAGCAGTGTTGTATAAAGTACTGAAATCTCATAGTCAAGTAAAAAAGTATAGTTACCTCTCCAAAATATGACTTTGGTAAAAGTCCAAGTCACTGACTGAAATGTTACTTGAGTTAAAGTCTTAAAGTATCTGAATTTTCTTGTACTTAAGTATGGAAAGTACTGTAAAAATGTATTTACTTAAGTAATGTAATGAAAGTACAAGTAAAAAGTAAATCAAAGCAAATGCAGTTTGAATGACAATTTTTATATTTTGGTAAACTTGTCAAATACAGTTAAACTAATGTACACAACCAAGTGCAGGCAAAATTAAACCTGCTAATAGATAAACCTGCAGGCATCATTAGGTGCTTTACCTACAAGGTTAACTTAACCTGCTTTACAACTGAACTAGCTTCTTAGTTTCCCCTCCAGGACAGAAAATACAAAGTTTTTGTAAGCCTTAAGTTTCCCTTCATGTAAGTTCAGGGCTGAAAATGAGAAAAATAATCAGGACAGAAAATGTGGCCAACATGAAAAAAAAAAAGCCGTTACGATTAATTACTCTACTTCACAAACTATTGGTGCAACAACTGGTCATTATGTGGCATTAGGGACATGTGGCTGCTGCTTATCGTGAGACTTGCTTTGTGTTTAATGGGAGAAGCAAAACAAGTGTATCCATAGACATAATATAAGGATAGACGCCTCAAGGATCGCTCTCGCCTATTGTCGCTCACCAGACAATAGGAGCGGTAGACCACTCCACTCAGCCTTATGTGTTTAGCAGCAAAATGACATATCAGCGCATTTAATCAATCATAACACGTTTTTTTTGTTACTGGGAACTATACTCAAACATCTACAATACATTTATAAACAATTGTATTATTTAAGTATGTTTTTAATACCTAGTTCAGCATATTTAAATATGATTAGTGGCTATAACAATAGAATAGGAATTATATATATATTATATATATATATATATATAATATATATTATATATATATATAAATATAATAAGAGAGAGAGAGAGAGAGAGAGAGAGAGAGAGAGAGAGAGAGAGAGAGAGAGAGAGAGAGAGAGAGAGAGTCCAAAATCCTATGTGAGATCCATCCTGCTGCAGTGAATCCGTCTCTCATTATAGATTCTCCCTCTTCTTCCTCACATCGTGTCTTTATGAAACTTTAAAAACAAAAACTGAAGATTTGGGATGAATCTTCAGTTTATTATGTAATAGTCTTTACCACCTGTGCAAACTTTGCTGATGAATGTTATAACACATAATATAAGTTTTATAATATATATTACTTTGTTTCATTTCTAATATAGGCTCTTGTGTCAGATAATCTAAGTCAATGTTAGAGAATAATTAATTTTTTTAGATTTACAGAATCTCAGTTATCCTTCATATCGGGGCGGAACCCGTATTAGACCAAGCACTGTAGCTAAAATTAGCTGGTATCTCGCCGGTGGACATAAATACAGTAAAGTAATATTCTAATCACAATATATACGCAATAATGTGTCCATCTTACTTGTGAAATGTTGTCTGTGGAGCCTCACATCAATAGTTCATTGATCCGAACAACAATATTCCTAAGTGCTGAGGCATCTTCTGTTGTTTTAATTGAGCAAAGTAGGAGGGACTACCGCTCCAAGATGGCCGCCGTGTTTCCTGCGCCGGAGCAGCCAATGAGAGGTCTGCTCTTATATTATATTATGTCTATGGGTGTTTCCTATTGATGGTGATGAATAAACCCAGGCAAGTACCGACTTTGTAGCAGTAATCAGTAGTTGGGGTCAAAACACGAGCGTTTCTCTCTCTCGTTTTTTTTGTAACGAGTAACTAAATCACACATTGAAAATGTATCGGAGTAAAAGTACGAAATTAAGTTCGAAAATATAGTGAAGTAAAAGTGAAAGTTATCAAAAATTTTCGTACTCGAGGAAAGTATGAAGTACTCCAAAATATACTTAAGTAGTGAAGTATTTTTACTTCGTTACTATACAACACTGACTAATAGTATACGTTAGTATACTACACGTACTTTTTTGGAACAACTTCAAGTATACTTAGAGTGTACTTAAAGTGTAGTTTTTAAATTTCATATTTCAGAGCTTTATTATTACATTTTGATATAATTATTATATTATGACTGTTATTATTAATTATATAATTATGTCTCAAAATTATATAACATATATTTAAAATATACTTCAAATATATTTTAAATATACTAATTTAGTAATTTATTTAAATTACAATTAATTGTAATTTTTTATTTCCTGCTATTGATAATAAACTACAACTTTAATTATTCGTGAAAGTCTTATTTCCTACGTACCTATTTTGTAAATGACATGCATAACTACACTACAGTACTTACATTGTTTTAGGCTAAAATTACATAGAAAGATTAATTACACAAGATGACCAAGGTCATTCAAATATTTTTTATTACAGACATTTTAAAATTGTCCAATTTTACTCACAACTTTATGAACTTTACATGAATTATCAGTTCACATCACATCACATCAAAAGTGAACACATGTACATGAAAATTTAAGTGCGACAATAAAACATGAAAGTGAGGATCGACAGAACATTCCTGTTCACTGCACCTTACAGAAACCTACAAAAAAGAACAATAGAGCAATTAAACAAAGAAAGCATTTGTATTTAAAGAGAACAGAAAAATGGCAATAAATAAATAAATAAATACTTACAATTTTAAGACGTGGACTCGCCATGTATGAGACATCATCAGAACTAATGACGATTGGGACCGCATGCCTGGGGTGGAAAAACATTTCTGGGTGTCTTCTTTGCCTGTTTATGTTGGAAGTAGAAAAAAATGGTCAGCAATGTCATAGAGTCAGTTGATGTTGGCATTAACTATGAAGCTGTTTTAAGTGTGGGCTTAAGGAGACAAACTACCTTAAAATCTTTCCATCCGTGATCTGAACACACTGATCCTTGGTAAAGGTGGCAAAGGGGGGTTGGTAGTGCCCATCTCCAGCAGCCATCAGATGAGAGGCAGGTTCACCCTGGACAGGTCACTTGCAGGGTCCTGAAAGTCAACAACAAATAAAAAAAGAAAGATAAATGTTAGATTAACAAGAAGAGAAAAATGATTTCCAGTTACCTTTAAATCAAATCATGTTTATTAAGCACTTAATGTTGGTAACAGCAGTTTTTGTTGTTGAAATTGTTGAGACGCTTTACCAAGGTCGAGAACGAGTTAGACAAAGGGCCCATAGTAAAGAGTTACATTTTAGATTCTGTTAGAGACTAAGGTCCATTTCTCACGAAACAGAAACTTATCAAGGACACAGAAACATGGTGAGATTTCAGGGAGTGTCCTCAGTTCATATAATCAGCTACCCTCTTCCTTTTCCTCAGACGCTGCACAGACTTTTTTAGAAACTCTTCTCGGATGTAATGGTAAATGCGTCTCCTTTCAGCGCTGAAAGTGAATAAAATAAGTAAAGTCTGAATTCTTTTCTTGGCTGAATTTATGCTCCGTGTGTCAATACAAATTATGATTCATCGATTGGGATTTCCGTTCCCAACAGTTGGTAGCAGAGGATGGTTTTGTGTTGACACATGAGAGGAGATTGGCCTGGCCGTTCAGGCGCGGACTTTCCGGAACAGTACTCTGGTGTAGTGCGCACAAATGAAAGGTAAAGACACTTGTTCCTTAATACGCCATTGTACTGTTTCTCAGGTCTGTATAAATTTCAGTTATCAGCCGTTGTCTGTACCGTTTCCCATGTTTGTCTGCTTGTCACTGAGTTGTCTAAGTTGTCAGCCATTGTTCGATTGTCAGGTGTCGTTCGTACAGCTTTCGTCTGGTTTGTCTAAATGCTTTCAAGATGTTCATAGGAGTAAGGTTAAGGTTAGTCAATAGTCTATAGTCAAAGGTAAAAGGTCGATTGGCTCTGCAGTGAGAACTTGCCGTCTCCAACCTTTCCTGGACGCGGGAAAGGGAAAGGCTAGGTTTTGTCGGTTTTATCCTCGGGGAGTGCTGCCCTCGTAAAAAGAACCGGGCCAGCCAATCTGTGACTTTGCTCGAGAAACGCAAAGCGGTGAGAGCGGTCCACCATAGGAAAAAAGATAATAAGAGAATAAGATAAAGGTTAACCGCGGCCCGTCCTCTGTAGTAGTAAGAAGTGAAATAAGTGTTAAGAGAGGACACCATAGGAGCTGAAAAGCGTGGATCCATTTCTGTGTGTCTGTCAGCTGTGTGTGTGTCTGTCAGCTGTGTGTGTAAGGGTCTGCCGCTGTGCAGACGTTATGTGTCTAAAGGTACTCTTCTCTGTTTATTGTAATATGTTTTAAAATCATGATAAATATTAGGGAAGTATAATCTGTAGAAGGGCTTTAAGTTTATCTGTGGTTTTTCGACTTACTCGCCGCTGTGCGAGCAAGTTTTTCTGCTGAGTTTGATTTCCTCACCGCCGTGTGAGCAAAACTATAAAAAAAAGAAAAAGAGAGAAGAGGTAATTTTTGAGCCTAAATTTTGAACCTAAACAAATGAAGGGTGAACTTGAAAAGAAAAACAAATATGATCCAAAGTGGGGCACCAGGACATGGATCACGCTCGGTGAGCAAACAGAAGCATTAATAACTTACTTGGCAGAGCATGATGAATATCAAAATAAGGGAGAAAGAGAAAAACTGAAAAAAGGGGATAGAATACCTGGTTCAGAAGAAAGAAGGCGACCTGTTAGACAGACAGCCTTTTGGGGAAATACTGGCTTAAAGGAATAAATGATGCTAAGGGAAAACTGATTGGAACTAAACTAATCTTGCACAATTCACTATTTTCACATGTGGTAAAATTAACTGTATGTAACATGAATGAAATTACATAATGGGTAAAATTATAAACAAAATAAAGTGGCATTTAATGGGTTGAGGTTTTTGAACTTTGCTTTGCTGTAGACAGGTTAAAATTTAAACCTTATGAAACTTGAAAAATTGAGGTTTATAGCAGACTTGAACTTTATCATAGACTAATCAACATTTTTTCTCCTTATCTCATCAAAACAGGATTTATTTTCATTTGAAACTTGGGTCATTTTAAAATATCTAATGAGGGAACAGGATTGTTAACTAAATATGAGTTTGCGTTTGATTCAAAGGGTGATTATAAAACATCTCTAGATTCAATTAAGGTTCATTACAAAATATTCTTGTCTCCAAAACAATTTATGATTCTAAATCCAGATAATTCGGTTACCTTGCTTCAAAGTGGGAAATAACATCTTCAAAAAGGAGTAATCACATTTCAGCTTTGGTTTAAGACCAGACAGCATTTATTACAAGACTGTTTTATTTGGTTTGCCATTTTATTTTTATTTTCATTTTTATTAACATTATTGTTGTTTTTATTTTTAATAACAAACTAACTAACCTACTAACTAAACTAACTGCTGGTTTCGAAACATGTGTGTCTTGGTAGAAAGGCACAAATTGGACATGATGAAATTTTAAAAGTGGATATGATAATAATTGATCATGTAAAACTAACTGATTGGACAACAGCTGGCTCACAACTCTTGTGTGCCTTAAATTTGGATTGAATTGATGCATAAATTAAAGTCCAACAAAACATTTGATTTGAAATGCAAAGACATCTTACAGTACTGCATAATCTTTGTCTACATCTTTGACTCCTCTGCCTAAATTGATCAATTCTTCTTTTGTCGGTTCAAACAGCACATTGACACTGCTTTTTAGGAAAGCGATCCAAATTCTGATCTGAACTCGTTTAAAATAACTAAAACTTTTGGCCTTTGCAGTACAATTTCAGTTGGACATTTTAGAAATATGTACAGAAAAAGAGTCTCTGAACAATATTTCTGATAACAATAGGAATGTTATTGTCAGAAATGTTTGTTTTCTATTTACATAATAAAACAAAAGGGGGAAATGATAATGATAAATGATAAACATAAAACAGAACTGCTAAGATTTTACATTTAAAACATCTCGTAGTTTACTTTCTATTCTAGACAGAAGATTTGGAAAACTTTATACACCCTGGAATATTTTTGTTTTGGAAAATAGTAACAAATGGAAAATTGCTTTCAAATTTATTTTTAAATTATATCAACAAGGGGTGAAGAAGACAGACTCTAGTTCCTAGTCATTTAAAAATATGGTTAATTATGAATTTATTCAGTTGGCATTGGTATATTGTGTTTATTTAATAAACTCTTATAAAGTACCTTCCTGCATGACTGAAACACAGTTATATAGAAGCTCTTACTAAATTAAAATTGGAAGCTATTGAATTAAAATTCAATAGCTTCAATCATTATCTGTGCCATGTTTATTTGCATAAAAATGATTGATAAATCACTTCTCATGCATCACTTCTACTTTTTGATTGTGTTGAGTTACAGTTGGATGTAATTGTTATCATTGAGAAAATCTGGGTTAATAGTACTTTAAAATAAAAACAATGTGAACAATTTTTTAATTCAATAAAACATTAATAAATAAAACAATAGAAGCAGCTTTGAAAAATTCAGGATAACAGTAACATTTCTATTAATGGTATGAAGAATATTTGATTACAGTTTTCCTTTTGACCTAAAGTATTAAAGAAATTTGACTGGTTGTCTTAAAGCGTGGCATTTTCACAAGGATGCTTTTGCGTAAAATTGGACACTAGTAAAGTAATTATTTTACATATGCATTTGAATAACCAATTTATGAAAAGTGTATGAAGCTGGAAATACAAAATTTTGTCTAAATTTTTAATAATTTCTTAGAGTTTAACTCTTGAGCGGAGTTGATTCCACATTCAGTTAATTCTAAACATCTGAGGGTGAATCATCTTGACACATTTCTAATTTTCTTTCTCTTTGGAGCTCAGAGACTGAGGCAGTGGATCTTATCTGAGCTGCTCCAGTGACCCTGAGCCTGGCTGAAAAGAAGCAAAGAGAGGCAACTCTTCTCTACATCATAAGCTACAGAAAAGACATTTAATTTTTAATCGCGTGGCATACACTGCTATTTTCTTAATGTACTTTGTATTTTACTCTAGTAGTCCTGTGGTCTGACGGGGACCGTGGGGCCAGGTTTCGCAGGTTCAGTGCCGTGTGAGGATGTGAGGAGAGAAGATTTCAGGCCCCCACTGTTTTTAGCCACTCTTGGACATTTGCACTTTCTACACATTTGAATTGTGCCATCTTCTGCTGGACCGCTGTTTGAGAGCGAAGACCTACTGGACATTTCTTACATCTTCTACAGAGGTCAGTGAGGTTGGATTGATTTTTCCTGTTGTCACCTGAAGGCGGATTGCAGATTGCAGGATCTACCATTGGATGTCGGACTGTGATATCTGAGGAAACACCTGGTTAAAGGACGAGACCTAGGCGTCATTTCTGAGGGTCTCCTATGGCAGAAAAGACCACCGGATTCTGCCCAACGTGAGACAGAGGTTTGAAAACAATGACTCATCTGCTGTATCTCTCCGTCCCTTCCCCTCGCTCTGTCAAGGGGAGCCACATACTTTGTCAAGATTTTTCTACACAGCGGGACTGAATACTGCCCTGGACAGTTTCTGATGGGGCAAAAGGAAATATCACATGTAAAGTCGTCCTGAGACTCAGAGTCCATCCTGCTTATCTGTTGTCCTGGTTGGGCCTGGAATTTCCCTCAGTCTACAGGTTGAAGACAAAATGGCTGCCAACAAAACTTCAACTTTTAATTGTTCTACTTGAATTTTCAAATTGTGTTATGCCACTTTTTCCCACCTTAGTTTATTTACAACACATTCATGATCTACTGCCTTTGCACTCTGACCTCTGCTTTGATCCCCAGGATAAGTTTAACGATGCAGCAGGGTGTTAGAACTCTCTGCAGTTTACAGAAATATTTTGTTTGCCTGAATGATTATTATCTCTGTTTGTCCCACATCTGGCTAATTTTTTCTCTCCTCCAGCATGACAATGATTGAAGGTACGGTAAAATGGTTAATTTCCTGATTTATAAAAGCATAACTAATCACACTTCAAATACAAAAGAGGATAGTCTACGTTCTAGTTGGCTCAAATTACAGTGGCTACAAATATAAGGACTAGTATATCAAGTTTTAATTTAAGTTTATTTGAATCCATTTCAAATCTTAGGAAAATCTACTCTTCAGAAAAATTACTGAATCAATGTTATTGAACAATGTATAAATAATTTGCGTGAGTTTCTTAGGGGTTTCTGTACCGAACCACTTAAACAGTGTTTCAATACAGAAACAGGGGGAGATGCATGGAATAAATTAATTTAATTTACAAATTGTCAGTTAATCTAATATATTGAGAAATTTTTCAGTATTGGGCATCAGCAAAATATAAAAGAAATTAAACCAAAATTCACAAATGTTTTGAACTATTTGAATGAGTTTCCAAAGTAATACTGAATATTCTGAATTGAATACATTACAATTAACAATGATGTCATGTGTCAAATAGATTTCTACAAAATAGTTTCATAAAACATAGAAGGGGTTGTTTGATTGCTGCTTCTCTCTTGCTATAATTTAAAATAAATTGTTTAATCAAGTCATGCAGAAAGGTCTAACCTAAAAATGATAATTTAATGAATCTAGTTGTATCAAATTTCTCCCCAAAACTGCCAAAAATATTGACAAATATGATGAACACTATAAAAGAGGGAAATTCAATTAAATAAATCTTTTACAGATGGGTTTTCAAAAAAAACAAAAAAAAAACAGATTTTTCAAAGGTTAAAAGTGTTAAACTTTTGAGATTTAAAACCATAAATTTTTATTCCTGTAAAAAAAGGCTAATCATTATATGAGGTTTTAAAATGAGAAGAAAATTGGAGGATTCAAACTAAATTGGGATTTACAAATGAGCTATATGGAACTGCTTAAAGCGGGTCAAAAGGATTGACAGAATTTAAAAAAGGAACATAGTGCTATGTGTAATTGTTGATCCAAGGTAATAATGTCTTAACAGTTTTCATAATCTTAATTTACAGTTTTTGGTTTGAGACAAAACAGGGTTGTCTTTTATGAATGGAATATATTACAAGGGATCTTAGTTTGACACGTATTATTGACTTTTCACACTAATGATTTTCACTTTACAAGCTTTTAGTATAGTGGGTTACTTCTTGTTGAATGAGGACTATTTGATTGACTTTAATTAAAATAACAAAAAGCAAAAGATTTATATATGGTTTAAGATTTCTGGTAAAATTTCTATTAGGGATAATTCATATATACACTTCAAATTATATTTCTTTGATAAAACATGCCTGTGGGCCGTTTTGCACATTCATTTCATAATCTGATCCTTTACATAACTTTGTGTTTGGTTTCTGATTTTGTCTGATCCTATGAATATACCAACACTTACAACAAGCAAATGTTATCTTTGAATGATAAAATATGTTATTTGGTTTGAGCATTTCATTAACTATTAAGAGGAGAGCTTAAATAACAAATCCTAGTGATATATCGATCCTCAATTGGCTTAGTAAAAAAGCTTGATCTTCAGCTTGAAGGAGCAGCTTTTAAAAAAAAAATCAAAAAACACCAACATTATGATGATGCACAATCTTAAAGAATCTTCACTCCTCATCACCTGTGGATGCTGCTGCTCCCTGCCTGAGGTCCTTGGCTGTTCAGTGCATCACCTTCAACATAGAGAAGAGCAGCGGTACCGACTGAACCCCACCTGCCCATCAGATGGTTTCCCAGAACCAAAAGACGACTGTGGAACTCCAGCTTTCTAGACTATAAGGGCAGTACTTGTATCTAGTATAAAAAGATGATATTTTTCCATCACTTTAATGTTCTTTATATAATCCATTGATTTTGCTTTTTGTTGTGCTTTTTCTGTTGCAGAATGAAGTCCAATCCTTTCTGGGTGAGCCGAGATGTGAGACTGTGAGCGCCTTCCACGATTGGTGGACCGATTTACAGCTGAAACGCCACACGACCGATTTACAGCTGAAACGCCACACTGAAGGCACTGTCGGGGTTTCACATCTGCTGCGCCGCCTCTACATCTGAACACACGCAGAAACTGATTTGACAGTGATAGATCTCGCTATAGCTAAAACTGATCTGATTCGATTTTACTGATCTCATTAAAATTCAATCTTACTGCATTTTTAGGTTACTAAAGCATTTGACTTTACTAGTACCATTGCATTTTACTTGTACGGAATTTTAAACATTTAATGTTAGTTTCATAATATCATCAGATTTTGATTGTACTGCCTGTAATGCTAATTTACTTCATTGGTTTGCAAATTCAAAATGTGCTCGTTTTATGTTTTGGGCCCTTAACATTTCTTGTTATCTGTTATTGCGCATCCTTTCATATACCATATTAACTTCTTCACTATTTTCTTAACAATTCATTGATTCATGACTTGTTAACTTCAGTAGTCGCATCTTAACATTCCTTTGTCTGGGTTTTCTATTTTAAGTACTATCTCACATTTATTCATTACTTCATTCATTTTGGGTTTATTAAATCTTGCACATTACCTAAAATGTTATTGATTTTGCATTTTAGTAACTCTTACTCATTTACAGTCTATTCATTTTAAAATATTACCCAACACTTTATTTCTCTTTCCATTTTACTAAGTTTTGAAAAATCACCTTAACATTTCATTCAATTTACAGTTTGGTTAATTCTAACAATCTAGTAAATATAACTTTTTATACATTGATTTTTACTTTAAAGACAAAATTATATCCTCCTAACACTTCACCCATATCATATTCTCATAAATTTAACATTTATTCTTTTTAATTTGTATTACTACAAAAAAACTTTTTCGGATTTTGCTCTTTTATGGTCCATTACACCTCTATGGCATGGCGTTCACCTGAGGTAACAAACTGAAATGATAAATAAATAACAAGGTATTTTTATTTAACATAAAGGTAGTAATTAAAATATTTGGGTCCAGAAAGTGTCATGGTTTGACTGGATGATTGATGTGTAATTACAGATGATGAAGCTCTGACAAGACTGCACAAAAATATTTTTTCTTCCACAAAAAAAAAAAAAAAAAAAGTCATGCCATGGTGGGTTGACTTAAGTTCTTCCAAATTTAACACTCTAACATCCTTTAACAATTTTCTTTCTTTATATGTTCTCCATTAGACTGTAAGAGGGACATTGTGATTTCGATCCACTGCCTAAGAGGCGTAGGGGTGCCCTGTCCGTTTTTACCCCAAAAATGAGATGACATGAAATTACATGAATGAAAGACAACATCAATACTTGAATGATGCTATGTATATCAACATCTGTAAAAGCCTCGGGGGATGTTTTCCGGAAGGGACAGTGTCTACTCTAGGGTTTACATTTTCCTTTTTGGGCTCTTTTAGAGCCCAACAGGGGGAATGTTGAGACGCTTTACCAAGGTCGAGAACGAGTCACATGCTGTTAGACAAAGGGCCCATAGTAAAAAGTTACATTTTAGATTCTGTTAGAGACTAAGGTCCATTTCTCACGAAACAGAAACTTATCAAGGACACAGAAACATGGTGAGATTTCAGGGAGTGTCTTCAGTTCATATAATCAGCTGCCCTCTTCCTTTTCCTCAGACGCTGCACAGACTTTTTTAGAAACTCTTCTCGGATGTAATGGTAAAAGCATCTCCTTTCAGCGCTGAAAGTGAATAAAATAAGTAAAGTCTGAATTCTTTTCTTGGCTGAATTTATGCTCCGTGTGTCAATACAAATTATGATTCATCGATTGGGATTTCCGTTCCCAACAAAATGTAGCTAGCTCCTCATTAAAACAAACTTACATTATGAAGATGATGTGGAAGTTCATCCACACATTATTGTTGTTGATCTGGTGGAGTCAGAGCTTCTTCTGAGACAGAAAGTCTTAAGGTTTCCTAATACCTGATTTCTCTGGCTTCCTCTTTCATCTTCATTTGCTTAGTTAGACTGCAAACATATGTTGAAGATAAAATCATTGATAAACGAGTTAGAACAACAACCTCACAATATCAAAATCTCTCTGTATTATGGAGCTTAATTAAAACCAGGTTAGTTTATGAATTAAAGTATAAGTCGCAACAAACAGCCTCCATGCAGTTATAATATGAAGCTGAATTATTACTATTGTAATAATCACAGAAGTCACAATAGAATTGATAAAATAATTATTTAAGAAACCAACGCAAGTTATATATTTGTACTGCACTGTTTATAATTAAATGAAGATAATTAATAAGCAAACTTACCACCAGTTATCAACACTTCGTCCCCCGGGCTCCTTTTGTGACACACATTTCATTTCCATTGGTTGTTGTCCCGTTGTGTTGTCGTCTAACTCGGACTAGGACGTCACCAGCTTGAATTTAACTAAATTACTAACTATTATCAAGGCCTTCTCTACTTTTAAGGCAATATTATGCGAGTAAAAATGGCGAATTTGAACAGCGTCTGTTATCTTCCCTGCCATAGACATTATATAAGAGTAGACCCCGCATTGGCTGCTCCGGCGCAGGACATACGGCGGCCATCTTGGAGCGGTAGTCCCTCCTACTTTGCTCATTCAAAACAACAGAAGATTCCTCAGCACTGAGAGATATTGTTGTTCGGATCGATGGATTATTGATGTGAGGCTCCACAGACAACATTTCGCAAGTAAGATGGACATATTATTGCGTATATATTGTGATTGGAATATTACTTTACTGTATTTATGTCCACCAACGAGATACCAGCTAATATTAGCTACAGTGCTTCTTCTCTAATACGGGGTTCAGCCCCGATATGAAGGATAACTGTGATTCCGTAAATCTAAAAAAAATTATTATTCTCTAACATTGACTTAGATTATCTAACACAAGAGCCTATATTAGAAATGAAACAATAACATATATTATAAAACTTGTGTGTTATAACTTTCACCATCAAAGTTTAGACAGGTGGTAAAGACTATTATTATGTATTTTTTTCACTAGTAAGATTCATCCCAAATCTTCCGTTTTTGTTTTGAAAGTTTCATAAAGACACGATGTGAGGAAGAAGAGGGAGAATCTATAAGAGAGACAGATTCACTGCAGCAGGATGGATCACATTGGATTTTGGACTCAATCTCTTAAGCTAGAACTCGTTGACTGAAAAGAAATTATTTATATATATATATATATATATATATATATATATATATATATATATATATATATATATATATATATATATATATATATATATATATATATATAATATATATATATATATATAATATATATATATATATATATATATATATATATATACGATACATGAAGGGTAAAACTTGCTACATTTACCTCCTTACGTGCGCGAGGTGAAGGAGAGTAAGGCAGCTGAAAACATTATCGGCGCGCGGCGCCCTCCATACGGGGTTTTTTGACGCCCCCTTTGGTGCTGCCTATGCATTGCATGCGCTGCATACCCACTTTTTGCACCACTGTAATTGACCTGTTTTTACTCAAATGTTGGGTATGGTTTGGAAAATACGGACTATAATCCTTCCTGGATTTTTTTCTGAGAAGAACCAGAGATTTGGTTATTATTTATTTTATTAATAGTATTATTTATTTCCAGACTTTTTCTGTGAAGAAGAGGGTTATTTGATTGTGTTTTCTGGAAAACAATACATTTTTACATTTAGGCACTCCTGCAATAGTCACACTTTTTCTGTTACAAACTGACTCAGGCCCCCCACCAGAGAAGGAAAAAGTTATGTGGCCCTCACAGGAAAAAGTTTGGGGACCACTGGGTTAAAGTATACATTACTGTCAGTCACAGTCCATTCGAAACAAATATTTCAGTGAAATTACATAGAAAATGAATGTGGGTCATGACTTAGGAAGGTTGGGCTTGTAATTTAAAATGCAAATGTAATCAAATGTATTAGAGGAGGTCAGATTTAATTTTAAGTTGCATGATGCAAATAACCCATTTCTTGAGAAATAGGCTACGTGGTATAGTGAAACAATACAAACGTGTCAAAAACATAGTAAGAAAGCGACCTCACCCAGTCATTTTTGACCCACGTATGCATTTAGGGGTTAGAAAGTGCTAAATGAAATGCATTCCACACTTTTTGAGTGAAAACTCATCAGTTTCCTTCCACTTCACAACTGTGTTCTACTCTGTGTTCTTAAAACGACAAAATCACTTTTTGGTAAAGTTTGGGGCTGTAAGAAAACAAAATATTACAAAGTTTAAATACCTTTGCAAACAACTAAATTTACTCCGTGACTTTGCGCAGCAATCGGTGTTTCTTACGGTCTCTGCTAGCCATAAAGGAATCGACAAACAACTTCTATTAAATTAGTTCTGTTTTGAGCTGGCTGCTTAATAACTGACCTGATTCTTTATTTCAGAGTGCTGTTAGAAGTTAATTATGCCCATGTCAAATGCTAATGCCCATAATTTCCTAAGTCTGCTATATTATTCAGCTGTAACAACAGTTAGTTTCCTTGCGCGTGGCGAAGATCACGTCCACTGCCAACAGAAGGAACTGTGCTCGTGAAGTCGCGAGGGCTACATGTTCTCCACGTTGTTCTCAATGGCGCCGGGTACGCACAGTGCGCGAGCACGTCGAAAACAACTCATCTTGTCTTAACAGTAGAACATATGTTCAGCTCCACTGCTGACGAGAGGAGAACCCACAACCTCTGAAATGCTAAGCGTCTGGCTTTACATTAAAGGCTCCTGAGTCCCGATTACTTTACCCAAAACATACTTTCAATAAGAAATGTGACTTCACATTAAAGCCAGTGAACCCCCTCTCCTGCCCCCGTTCCTCACTCCCGTTCTACTCAGCGAACATCACATTCAGCACGTCCCACACCGCTCTCACATTCAGCACACACGTTCTCTGTGAAGCAGCGAGAACAACAGCGGAATATGTGGAACCTGCTTTTCAAAGTAAAGCCCTAGTATCACTGTTAAGCTATGTTGGTTTAATTTCATGATGAATACTGTAGTTGTCATATAATAAAAACATCTCAAACACTGATACAAACAGTAGGATTGGCGGGTAAATGTGTGAAATGCGTTCTTCCTTCACTGTTGGCTCATCTGCAGAACAGGACGAGTCCAAACAGTGGAAAAATCATCAGGCCTGAGCTTTCCTCAGGATTTATACAGATCTAAGGTCAAGAAAATGGCAACCATTTTAAATTCATATTTTGAACTGTTTACAGTGAGGGGCTAACAGTTAATATCATTTAGATTAGACCTACGAGCCCTGCCTCTTCTTCACCTACTTGTTGCAAAAGCTGGATTCAGAAAATTGCTGAACTATTCCTTTCATTTTTTTAATTGCATTTTTCCACTGATTTAAGAGATGAATGGGAAAACTATATGTCCATATCCTATCTTTTGATTTTTTTAGGATTTCTAGTTGCTTATGTGCTGTTGGAATGTAATTACTCTACTGTGAAACAAAGAAATTAATAGTTTGATGCTATTCCATTGTTTTCTGTATATTGCATACACTCATGCATGTAAGAGTGTATGGTCTCCTCCATACACTCTTCGTTGTGATGTCGTTTTGAGATTTAAAGTTGACATTTTATTTTTAAAGTGTTACCGGAAGCAGTATGCAGGCAAAGTGGGTGCCTCTGAATTTTCAGTGTTTATAATGGCCCTGTGGTTCCCTGAGCTGTGAAACGTTTTCTGACAGCAGATCAACAGGGAACATCTGTGCTTCCACTCAGTCTCAGCTGAGTCTCTGACAGCTGTCCACACACGTAACTTTTCTCTGTCCGTTTGTAAAATTTAGCGGAACTTTTTAAACACTCTACTTCAGTTCAAGTCCGCCCGTCAAAATGCCCTTTATTGAGAACGTGTCGTACACGGACTTGGAGCGGCTGGCTCTGGAGCGGCTCATTCCGGCTCTCCTGTCCCACGGCTTCTGCTACGTGGACGGTCTCCTCGGGGATCTGGCCGGAAGAGCCGTGTTTGACCAGGTGGTGGAGATGCACCGCTCCGGACAGCTCCAAGACGGCCGGCTGGCTGGCTCTATCCCGGGCGTCAGCCGCAAGAGCATTCGCGGGGATCAGATTGCCTGGGTGAGCGGCGCGGAGCGCGGCTGCGAGGCGATCAGCTTCCTGCTCAATCTGATTGATCGGCTCATCTCCGTGTGCGCCAGCCGCCTTGGAGACAAGGCAATCCGGGAAAGGTCTAAGGTAAGGACGCCCCTCCTTAGAAACTTTAAAAACGCTGACATAAGCTTTGTTCACATCTATCAGCTACATTGTGTTGGCCACACTAGAGAACAGTTTGTCCCATAAGTGCTTTAACCTTTTAGAAAACCAAGGCAATCAGACTTAGATTTTAGAACCTCTGTATTTCTATGTACTTTTCTACTTGCTTCGCTTCTCAAACCTACTTCTTTATTTTACACTTGCCCTAAATTAGAGATGCAGCCTCCTGAGAACATCTATGCATTCCAGGGCCGTGCATGTTGTTAATGCATGTCACCATGAGAAAAGCCTACCGACAAAAAAACCCCAACAAAAAAACAAATCATTTTAGTACATGTTATTATGTGTCAGAAGATGGCTTAGAAAAATAATAATACCAAAAAAAAAAAAAAACAAAATGACCAAAAGGGCATTGGGGACAAGGAGCAAAAAGGCAGGCACTTGAACCCCTCCCCCTCCTCCAGCTATAGATGTCCATTACTTTTCTCTATTTTTCCACTTGATGCAATATTTGTATGTACATTACATGCAAAAATAATCATTACGTGATAATTTTGCATCCGGCATCCTTTGTTCTACAAAGAAATTGTGACTAGAATGTTTGTCCCAGAGACAAAAAGATAGTGTCCTGAGGTGTGAGTCTTCCTCTGGATTGACTCTGTGTTGGACTGATGGTCACCAGCCTGGACCACCAGCTGGAGGACTGAAGTTTGAGATAAGAAACATTTATCTGTTGGATCGCTTCTTTCACTGTTGCTTATCTACAAAATGTGCAAACAGGATCAGGAATGAGCAAAAGCTTTACAAACCACAGAAATCAGAAAGCCTTTTTGCATGTATGGTCTGCAAGGCATTACTGGGGTCCTTCTGCAGACAGTTGTGCCGAAGCAGAAACCAAACGTCCACCAGCTGGTCAGAGCTGGTGGACGTTTGTCTCAAGCTTCCTGAGACAGACGAATCCTGGAATGGTCGGGTACGAAATGAGCAGAACCGCTAAGGTGCAAGGTGGCAGAAGAAGCAGCACCTGCCTATAGTCAACTGTTTGGATGGAGAAAAAGGGCAAAATGCCAAAAAATGGCTGAAGAGAAAAACCCACTGAAAAAGTAAACATCTTTAGTTTTAACTTCACCGTGTTACTGTTTGGTTGTTGTCTTAGCAGAGCTGCAGCATCTACAGCAGCAGCACTAAATAGGATGCTCCACATTTCTCTTAGGCTGCCCCCTTTTGGCGACAGCCATTCATTACATACACATGCAGACTTCAACACACTTCAGACCTCATTAGTTCTGACTTCTTGTATTCTGATAGAGGGAAGCTTTCTGTCAGAAAAACGATGAGTTAAATGAACAGAGATGTTCAAACCTCTGGTTACAATCCTGCAGTGGATTTTAGTGCCATTAGATATCCGTCTGTAGCTCATCACTGTCAGCGCCCTGTGGATGGTAGACTGAGAGTGTTGTTGAGGTCCGATACGGCCATTATGATGATCACTGATCACTAGTTTGTTTGGAAAACTTTCCTGAGTCAGAGTGGAGGTTCATAAAACATGATGAAATACCCACTCCCACTGGTGAGAATCACGGCTTTATCTCTCCCTCAATGTCCCACTCATTCAGATTTTCACTGCCTCACTTCTTCTCAGAACCAATTCAGGCTTGCTCACTCACACAGATTTACAGTAAACTAAACACACACACACACACACACACTCCCAGCATGCCCGCCATCTCCAGCTCCAGCAGTGTACAGTAAGGCCTTATCAGACATCTGTTTGGATCAGATGGAACGTTGGGAGGGGGTGTTAAGGGAAACAAGTCTACACACACGCACCCACACACGCACACACACAGTACCTGTAGGTGGAAAAAAAAACTTTGAAAAGATGATCAACATTTCCTTGGAAAACCATAAGCCCCTCCAACTTAAACAGCATATTTCTCATCTTTTTGATGTGAATTTGTCATTTTAATATGATAAATGATTTTAGCTTTATTTGGTGGAACAGAGCTAAACTCAGTAGAGTTCAGACAGCTTTGATTTTAGAATGTCAGCTATCAGGGCCGGCCCAAGCCTTTTTGGGGCCTTAGGCAGATTTTCACTGGGGAGCCTCATACACAATGAAAACATGTCAACTTCAGATTCTTTATCATTCCTAAGCTACTTCCTAGTCTCACAGATTTGTTTTGGTTGCATCCAGAATGCTACACTCCACTTCCTGTTTTTGGAACCGGATCTGGTCTGCTTGGTTGAACAGCGACAATGTTCACTTCAGCTGAAGTGAACTTTTGGTCTGCATTTCCAGAAAACTGCTCAGAAACATACATTTTATTTTATTTTATTTTATTTGCATGATGTAAATTAATTACATCGTACCAGTGATATAATTAATTTGATTTTAACCTTACAAAAGAAGAATAGATTTGGATTTTGGAATGCAGAGTAGTATTTAAGTGTGTCAGTCATATTATTTAAACTATTTGAAAGCAAATTTAGATAAACACTCTTGGGGAGAATCTAGCTCCCACACCACCCCCAGGTGGTGTAAAGGCCCTAAGCAGCCGCTTAACTCACATATGCCTTGGGACGCCTGTGTCCAGGAGCAAAACATCAACTTACAGCTCTGCCTTTTTAAGCAGAATGCTTTGGAATGAGCTGCTCTTTTATTTGTTCTTCACAAACTGAAGCAATACCAGTAGTTTCACATACAAGTCAAGGCCCAGTGAGAGTCTGTTTGTTGAGGTGTTGGAGATTGGCAAAGAAGCAGTGGAAAGATGTGGGCAGCTGTGCAGACGGCCTGCAGCTCCACGCGCCTCACGTAGCTCTGTCATTAAACCATCAACAGGCTGGACATCAGCCAAACTGCTGCTCAGAGTTCCACAACCCAACCACCACCCAGGGCTTTCTTTGTAAATAAGATAAGATAACGCTTAAACTTGGAGGTGTCTGATTTTGAATCTCTTTCTTCAGCTGGGCTCCACTTCCCCTCTTGTGTGTTTCTACATTTTTTTCACTCCACTTGTGTGGCAATGATGATAAAAATGAGAGTAGAGCACACGTGTGCGTACATGCTTTGGTGATAGTGAGTAAGAAGCTTGCATGATCTTCCAGCTTTCGCTTGGCGCAGCCAGACCAGGGTGCCGGATCAGTTCACCAGCTCTTTACCAGTGCTGGGGGTTGTCATCATCACCAGACGAGAGGAGCTGACGTCAAGACAAACAGGATGGAGTTCCACATTAAGGAAGTCACTGCAATATCAATGTGTGCAGCAGTGATTTTCCAGAGAACTGCTCAGAAACAATTTTTACTAAACTATTCTATTTCAAGTTGAATGCATGAAAATTCTGCAGGGTAGTAGTTTAGTTGGCCTGTTGGATAGACTATCTTCACTAGGTTTATATTTTAATGGTAGAGATAGCAAAGCAGGGGAAGAAGCAAAGACAGGAAAGATATAGAAAAGAAGTAGGTTAATTGTAATCTGTATCATAATCTTAATGTCCTTCAATTGAATCATTTAGAAGTTTCAATATGTCTTTTTCCACTGAGATTCATACAAGCCCTGTTTCGTCGTCTTTAGTCTAACTCTGCTCTGATTGTGTACAAAGTCTGGTTTATTTCTGGAAGTGTGAATTATAATCAAACTCTGATGCAGACCAAAAGTTCTCTTCAGTTGCTGTTCAACCAAGCAAACCAGAAACTGTTCCAAAAGCAGGAAGTGGAGTCCATTCTGGGTAAATACAAACAAAACACTGTGAGACTAGTGCTAGCTGGAGAAATGGCTGTTTTTTTTTTGTTTATTTGTTTTTTAGCACAAACAAAAGAAAAATACTACAACCGCTAAAATCTAATGCTACTACATTTTTGTTAACATTTTGTAAAGAAGGAAATTGGAAGCTTCTGTCTTCTTCAGATGTTTTGTGACACTTTCTTCAGTGGTTCTTGGTACAGCGCCATCACAGGCGAGGAGGCAAACAGGTTTTTCAAACTGTAGCAGCTAAAAATGGAAGAAATGTTAAAATTTTGATCTTCAGTCAAACGGAGTCTACAAGACTATCAGGTGTGAAAAAAACCCTCGTCTGCTTGAACAGCAAAAATCCTGGCAGGACACAAAGTCCAGGCAAGCTGGAAGTGAATATTGTTCCACCTTTCATGTTTCTGCTGCCTGTTGCTAAACCCAATATGTTCACGTCTTGAAGCTGAGAGGCACAAGCAGCTTTCAATACATCCACCTACTTGGTGGATCACAAATAGCTGTATTAGCTATTTGTGGCATTGACTTTGTTTTTATTTTCTGTGATAGGAAGTCCACAGTTTGTATTGACCTTTACAGTCTCATATTTGATAATCAAATCCTGGTCTTAGCCAAGCTCAGGTGTAAAGGTAACGTCCAATCAGAATGGGCGTGCAGGGTAAACAAAGCTCCTTATCCTCTCTTAAACAAGATTTAACATGTAGAAAATTAATATTTACAGCTTTGCTCCAAACAGAAGATCTTATCAGATTAATACAAAATTGTTGGCCTGTTGTAGCGAAGTGAGAGACGTTTCACTGCTTAACAATACAACATGCTTCTGCTCATTCTCATTCCGGATGTAGAGCGAGTATCACAGCTCTGAGGTAGTTGATTTAGAATGGGATCTTTGAGGAAGATTAATGCATACGTGACCTGGGATTGAATATTGCCCAGGATATGAGCTGAAGTTAACCCTCACATCCCCACGCTTTAATAGCTATCTTCAACACAGCTTATATTTACAGTGCAAAGACTAACCCGCTTTCCCTTATCCCAAAGTATCTCCCATTGAGTCCTGAAGTTCACTCCTGTTTGGATTTGTTTTCCTTAAGGACTCGTGGTCCAAACTAGGCCAGTCCTGCATAACAACACAGCTAAAAACGCCCACACACAGACCCACACGTGCAAAGATGAGTAAGCATGTACACTATTTGTGTACGTGCTGCTGAGGGCGTAGGCACACAACTTCATGACACACCCCTGATGTGCAGCAGAATATTAGCAAATAGGAAGCACAGGAAGCTTCTGTGATCTGCTGCTGCTGATAGTCATCAGCTTCTGAGTTGGTGCTGATGGTCTGAAGTCCTCACTATTTCCATCAACATTTTTTTCCATTTTCTTCCATTTTTTTCAATGGAGACATTTAACACTTTTTTCTATCTAGAATCAACTTTGATGATGTCTTCTCTTGGACAACTAATAATGTCTTCCACCGTTCCGATGCTTCCTACTTATGTGAATCTGTTTGTCTTTAGGCCATGGTGGCATGCTACCCAGGAAATGGGGCAGGCTATGTGAAGCATGTGGACAATCCAAACCGTGACGGACGCCGTCTTACCTGCATCTACTACCTGAACAAGAACTGGGACCCAAAGGTGCCGCAAGCTCTACCGTCTACTATTTATGGCCATGATGGCTTGAATACAGCATAATAATGGTGAAATTAAAAAATCTAATTTTAAATTGTTGAGCCAATTTAAAATCGGAATCACACCGCCCTTCAGTGACTGTTGTTTAATATTTCGACGTGTTTGTGCGGACAGGAGCATGGTGGTGTCCTCAGGATCTTTCCAGAAGGAAAATCATACGTGGCTGACATCAAGCCGCTTTTTGACAGACTCCTCATCTTCTGGTCTGACCGCAGGAACCCACACGAGGTGCAACCCTCCTATTCCACAAGGTAAACCTCAGGAAAAAAGCTCAGAGATCGGACATAGCAACAAATTATTTATAAAAAAATGCACATCTTGAATAGATGGGATCAACTAACACCTGAGACTGTCTCTAAAACGCATTTAACTACCTATTCCAATAGTTTAAACACTAAATACACACAGTGGAAAGCATTTATGCTAATCTCTGATCTTACATGTCAGCAGAAAATTAATGGTGTACCCGGATTGGATTTGCAAAAGCCAGGAAATAATGTTTCAAGTAGCATTGCATTATGTACAATTAAAAAAATCTGAGAAATTGAGCCACAAACAGGCAGAGCTCCACTGAACCATTCTTGCAGATTTTATATTTATATTTTATACTGAGATGCTGAACTCAGTGTTGTATTGGTTTCAGGTATGCCATCACAGTTTGGTACTTTGACTCTGAGGAGCGAGCCCAGGCTAAGAAGCGCTTCAGAGATCTAACAGGTAACAGCTCTTTACCTCTACTACTCTTTGTAAAGTTAGTACCAAAAATCATAGTTTTATCTTCAAATATTTGCCTGGTTCAGCTCCTATTTGGCTTATTCTGTTCTTGACTTAAAGCTTTTCTTTTCATTTCAGCTTCCACAGAGCAGCAGGGCAGCAGCTCTAGTTGATGGTGAGGAAACACTGCCACCTTGTGTTTGGAGAGAACATCACACTTTCACTGAGACCCAGCTTTTCAAACAGCTGAATCAACACAGTGGAGGACAAATAGGAAGATGAATTGTAGGATGCACGAACGGGTCTCGTGGTCTCCAATTCTCCGAAATACGAATTTCCGATGCTGCTCTGACCGTGTCAAGGCTAAGCCAAGCTGGCAGGACTGCATCTGATTAACCAGAGGAGCTGTTCTGGACTTCTTCTGTTGTTTTTAAATGTTTGTGTAAAGCTCAGCCAACTCCTGCTGAGTGCCCAGCTGAGACTCCAGCTTTGATGACACAGCTTCTGACAGAAAGAGAAGAGTTGGCAGAAAAGCCTGGCAAGTTTACATGGATGTGAAAACAGGAGCCTATGAGACAATTGTTGTTTTTCTGAAGAAGGTGGCACACATGTATGATGCAGGTTTACAAACTGGGAGGAAAAGACAGTATGTAATGTATAAGTATATGAAGTATAAACTAACCAATGAAAGCTGAATTTAGGAAAGTCTTATTAAAACATATGTTGTATCATACATGACACTTCATTCAAATTTTTAACTTTTTTGTGAATTTTGTTTTTAAGAAATGTTACAGATTTCCCCACAACATAAATGAAAAGCCAGTTAAACAGAGATTGAATTATATTGTATAGAATGTTGACTTTTTCAGAAATGCACTGTCACTGTCCACCTGTAATGCACAAACAAAAACACACATTTGTTTACAGACTGTTATGAATTTAAGATTCATGTACAGATCAATTAAACACAATGATGTTTTTGCTGCTGTGTTTGCACTTAACAGACATTTTGGGAAGGTCACAGAAAGAAATGGCTTACAGAAACTTCCAAAATTACAAATACATCCTTATAATTCATTACAAGAGCACAATCTTGAAATGCAAAAAGAAATGTCATTGATATTATCTTGATTTCGGGACTGTTTTTCATCTCCATTGAACTCCAGTCCCAGTTTAATAAGATAAGGTAATCCTACAACTACTATTAATTTTATTTACTAGGATAACTTGAAACCTGAAACTTCTGAACCTTCTGAGTTTCAGGTTTCAAGAATGAGTAGTCTGAGATTACAACAGTAGGAATTGAAAAGGTGTCACTCTAAAAGGTTCTGCTTTGGGGGACAGGGGCCTACTGTTAAAACACCAGATGTGATAATGAAACAAAATAACAAAACTTTCTTCAGTGCCTCAAAATAGCAACCTACTGGCGATGAATTTAGTCAACAGCTGCTCCATCCCACTGCGGATGGAGCAGATCCAATTCTGGAAATTTCATTGTCATTGTTTTTGTATCAGAACATTCATGTTAGATTGGGGTATTGCAATTATTATTTTATTTAAAAAGCATTAAACATGTAAAGATGTCTTTCTTTAAAATAATAAAAAAACACTCCCCTAGGTGAGCGGCTCCTGTTGTGTGTCCACCAGAATCTCACAGAATCTGTGTGAAGCTGCCATGGAAGAGAGGAAGAAAACTTCGTCCTCCATCAAATTGCTCATGTTATCAAGTCCTAGTCTGAACGTATAATGAAGTTCAAGCATTCTTATATTATTATGGGTTTATGCTTTGACTCAGCGATGCTGAAACATAAAATCCATCTTCATTTTGAGCTTTCTAGCAGAAACCAAAATCAAAAGTAATATTCAGAACTGTTCATAGTTCCATCCACTTCTTGTTCTATCAGAAGAAAAGTAATCCCAGAGTGATCCCAGAGTAATTCCATCCAATAATATATGCATTTCATTGAATGGACTATGTTTCAACACGTGCGTGTTGGAAACATAGTGAAAGTTTTTGGTTTAGTTCCATCAGACCAGTGCTGGGAGATTTTATCCAGTGTGTATGTTTCAACTCTGCACAGATCAGACATACATGGCATTTTTCAGTTGAATTGGCTAAGATAAAGGAAGATTTCTAAATGATTCATCACATTCTCCGTTTTTAATGACACAAAATCCAGACATTCTAATCTGGGTGTGTTACGCGCTTTAGTAATTCAAAATCTTAATATTATTTTACCATTAGACCATTAATCTAGAAGTGTTCCAGACTGATTGTAACTGCCAGTCATAATACATTTGCATCTGTCACATTGTGGCAACCTAAAGTTGTAATGACTTTAGGTGGAAACAATCTGGATAAGATACAAATCTTCCAGTGTTTGTCCTTCTAAACAGTGCTGTGGGTTATAGCTCCTGTTGTTCCATTAATACCATTTCTTCTGTAATTTTACTGACCAATTTTTTATTTGTATTTTTTTAAAGCATCAATAGTTTCAATAAACTGAATCATGGTTTTCCTCAAGCTTAAGTTTTACTTATTTGAATAATAAAATCAATTTAATCATTCGTACATTTGTTCCAACTAATTACTTCCCTTCTTCCTGATGTTCTTGTGAAGTGTCTTCTGACACAACAGCTTCACATCTAATTGTGTCCTAGAGTAATCCCAGAGTGGTCCCAGATCCCATGATATTAACCTTTTCTCTTTTTTGAACCAATAATTTCCGTGAAACAAACTTTCTTCTGAAAATTTCTTCTTCAACAAGAGGTCATAAAGGTATCCATTTTGTTTTGTGAAAAAGACAGATCTTCTTTTAATGTGTATTTTTAAATTTTTAATAACAACAATATTGTTGGTGTTTTTGGAGAAACATTTACATATTGTTACATTTTCCAAACTGAGAAAGTATTGAATCTTAGTATAAAATTTTATCAACATAAAAGTAAAAATTGACAATGAAGAAAGCCAATAAAACGAAAAATTTATTGTCAATTTTTACTTTTATGTAAATAAAGGCACTATTTAGTCTCTGGATCTCCACTTTTATGCAGTCCCCATCAGCTCTGAGATATTACAGTTATTTTCAAGAACTTGAGCATTACAAACTGAATCGGAGTAAAAGTGTTTCATGTAAAACATTCAACTAAAGCTTGAATTGCAAATGTTTTAAAATTCTAACCACCTTTTAAATTGACTTAAACATAAAATGAGGATCTATTATTCAGAACTGTAAAAACTAATTACAAAAGCAAAAACACAAACTAAAACTCTGAAGTTAAATTTTAGACAAAAATCTGTTGATTACATTTATGTAATCTTATGCTGCCACTGAAAATTACAAATGTGTTATTACTGAAACTGAGGATCAATATCCCACTTCAACAACAGGAAGATCCATTTCCATCAGTGGATGATGACCTGCTGGTGTGAGCATGATTGATGATTATCTGAGTTACAGATTTTTACATTTTCTAAATGAGAATTATTTTTAGGTGCTACATAAAAGACTTCATATAAGAAACACTCATACTGTACCTAAAAATTTCGAAGTATTTTCCATTAAGAACTTTAAGTTGACAGTAATTTGTCCTGTAGATTTGCCACAAATTGTCATGGTCATCATAAAGATCTCCCAGCAAAACATCTTGGAAAATTGTCATTTGGCATAATTGATCTATATTTGACATTTCACCTCACATGGTCTGCAGAAAGATGCCTCTCATAAACCCATCCATCTATTTTCTAACACCCTTGTCCCTAGCGGAGTTGGGAGGGGTGCTGACGTTTTGGGCGAGAGGCGGTGTCCACCTTAGAGAGGTCACCAGTCTATTGCAGGGCAACACAGACACAGACATTACAAACAACCACGCACGCACACACGCACACGCACGCGCACACACACAGACGCACACACGCACACAGTATGACTGCTAATCAACTCCCCTGGCCCCCACCCCTCCTCTTTGCTTTCTCTGTCAGCCTCCTTCTCTAATATAATAAGAGTTAAAGGTTCCTAATTAAAACACTTTGTTTAAATATAGTAGGCTATATATCTTTAATTCATTCAAGTAAAGTTTAGTAAAGACTTTTATTACAGATTTTAGTTTAGACTGTGGTCAGCTGAGATTTCAAACACACACACACACACACACACACACGCGCGCGCGCGCACGCACGCACGCACTCACGCACGCACACACACACGATGGTAAGACTATCTGGTTTCTCTGTTATAGAACAAGAGATAAAGGTTCCTAATTACAACACTTGTATAAATATACGTTTAAATATATCTTTAATCTGAGTAAAGTTTAAAGTTTAGTATGTATGCTGATAATTATTATTATTATTTAATACAAATGCATAAAACTTACCCGTTGGAGGAGGAATACAAAGCCTCTCTTGTTCTGATTCTACTTCTGGCTGCAGTTCTGGTTCCGGATCCGGTGTCACTATAGCTTCTTGCGGTGCGTAGGGAGGAGGCGTGATGCTGTCGGCATCAACTCTCTGCCTAGGAGGTAAGTTGGATCCTCCTTGTGGCATAAAGCTGTCTTCCGAGTCGGATGAGATGTAAATTAATGAATCTTCAGAAGAAGTTAAAGCTATGGATGGAGAATCTAATAAGGCTGAAAATGGAATGTACAGCTGAGAATGAGCAGACATCCATTTTTCACTTCTTTCGCTGAGATAAAGCGTTTTTGGCCTCTACACTTCAAACATATTGAAACTTAAAAATTAGACCTGATTCCAGTTTAAATCAACCAGATATAGTACATCTAAGCATTTTTAATCTTGCAAACATCTAATAAGCCTGAAAATTGAATGTACAGCTGAGAATGAGCAGACATCCATTTTTCACATGTTTGGCTAAGATAAAGCGTTTTTGGCTTCTGAAAACTTCAAACATATTGAAACTTGAAAATTAGACCTTATTCCAGTTCAAAACAACCAGATATAATGCATCTCAGTATTTTGCATTTGTCCAACATCTAATAATGCTGAAAATTGAATGTACAGCTGAGAATGAGCAGACATCCATTTTTCACATCTTTGGCTGAGATAAAGCGTTTTTGGCTTCTAAACTTCAAACATATTGAAACTTGAAAATTAGACCTGATTCCAGTTTAAATCAACCAGATATAGTACATCTAAGCATTTTTAATCTTGCAAACATCTAATAACCCTGAAAATTGAATGTACAGCTCAGAAAGAGGAGACATCGATTTTTCACTTCTTTTGCTGAGATAAAGCGTTTTTGGCTTCTGAAAACTTCAAACATAATGAAACTTGAAAATTAGACCTTATTCCAGTTCAAAACAACCAGATATAATGCATCTCAGTATTTTGCATCTGTCCAACATCTAATAATGCTGAAAATTGAATTGAATGTACAGCTGAGAATGAGCAGACATCCATTTTTCACTTCTTTCGCTGAGATAAAGCGTTTTTGGCTTCTGAAAACTTCAAACATATTGAAACTTGAAAATTAGACCTGACTCCAGTTCAAAACAACCAGATATAATGCATCTCAGCAATTTTCAGCCTGCCAGCATGTAATAATGCTGAAAATTGAATGTACAGCTGAGAATGAGCAGACATCCATTTCTCACTTTTTTGGCTGAGATAAAGCGTTTTTGGCTTCTGAAAACTTCAAACATATTGAAACTTGAAAATTAGACCTGATTCCAGTTTAAAAGAACCAGATATTATGCATCTCAGTATTTTCCAGCCTGCCAATATCAAATAAAGTTGAAAATTGAATGTACAGCTTAGAATGAGCAGAATCCATTTTTTTTTCTTTCGCTGAGATAAAGCGTTTTTGGCTTCTGAAAACTTCAAACATATTGAAACTTGAAAATTAGACCTGATTCCACTTTCAAACAACCAAATATAATGCATCTTAGCATTTTGGAGCTGTCCAACATCTAATAATGCTGAAAATTGAATCTACAGCTGAGAATGAGCAGACATCCATTTCTCATTTATTTGGCTGACATAAAGCGTTTTTGGCTTCTGAAAACTTCAAACATATTGAAACTTGAAAATTAGACCAGATTCCAGTTTAAAACAACCAAATATAATGCATCTTAGTATTTTGGAGCTGTCAGACATCTAATAATGCTGAAAATTGAATGCACAGCTGAGAATGAGCAGACATCCATTTCTCACTTATTTCGCCGAGATAAAGCGTTTTTGGCTTCTGAAAACTTCAAACATATTGAAACTTGAAAATTAGACCTGATTCCAGTTTGAAACAACCAGATATAATGCATCTCAGCATTTTCCAGCCTGCCAACTTCTAAAAATGTTGAAAATTGATTGTACAGCTGAAAATGAGCAGACATCCATTTCTCACTTAATTGGCTGAGATAAAGCATTTTTGGCTTCTGAAAACTTCAAACATATTGAAAC